>JAOEHX010045650.1:0-43387 GCA_025448015.1 Bolborhynchus lineola
GCTGTTCCCAGGCTGAAAGTCAAAAACACAACACTGCACCAGCTACTGAGAAGGAGAAAAATGACTGCTACTGCTGAACCCAGGACACTGGTGTGAGCAAGTACTGCTGCAACCTCTTCAGTGCTATCATTTAGCATTAGAGCTTGGAAGAGCTGAACCCTGAAATAATGTTACCCAAAAAGTAGTATTACAAAGAGGCACCCATAGAAACACACCAGTGGTTTCACCACCCACCATCGTGGATCCTGGAGAAGAAGGGAGGAAGAGATCAGAGGGCCAAAGCAGCCAGAGGAAGCCTGCTGGCATGGCCAATCTGCATATCCCTTACAGCCTGAGCCCTGGACAGTCAGCACCTCCAGCTCTGCAGGCATTTGTGCACAAAACCCATATGATGTAACAGAAAGTGTGCACATGGCTGCTTTTTCATGGTCTTACACATAAGAGGAGAGGCTGGAGCCTGTGTGTATTTCGCTGTTGTATGACTTCAGCTTAGCTCTGGTGCAGAGCACAGCTATGCTGACAGCAACAACCACATACTCAGCTCAAATTCAATGAGCTGTATCTCCAGTAGGACCCCTAGACTGGCTTTCTAAAACAGCTCACCTCCACAGCAGCATGCTGGCATTGCCCAGGTGACAGGGAACTTGTTGAAAGAAGCAGCTGCAGCCAGACCCCAGAAACATAAACTTCCTAGGGCTTTTAAGACTTGCTTGAGGGAGCCAGGTAATCCAGGTGATTGTTAGCATCTGATGCTGTTCCTCAGGGCTTGCCTATGGAGGTGGCAATGTCATCAGTTGCCTCATTATTCTTACTCCTGCAGCCCCTTTTCATCCCCAAGGTTTCTGCAGGGAACAGTTCTCCCACACCTGCTTAACCACATCCTCAGCCAACTTTCATCTGTTCTGTGACTGATGGAGGGGAGCAAACGTTTACCTTTCCAGCAGACTTTGGTTCACACTGCAGAAATTAAATTGGACCTAAGCTTCTCCCAGACCCATCAGCCTTTGGAGCAGCCTGGGCAGAGAGTGCAGGAGCAGAAACAGATCTGCGTCCATCCATTACTATGAGGATGTCTTTCTAATGAGCAGTCTATCACAGAGCTGATGGTAGGGTACTCCATCCTAAAGGGAGGATCTGAAAGGCAGAGAAAAGCAGCTTTGAAGTGAAGGCTCACTTGGAAAAAAAGAGTCATTTTTTATTTAAAAAAAAAAAAAAACAACAAAAAACCCCACCACATTTCAGCCATCAGATTCAAACCCAGGAAGATCAAATAATTCTCATGTTAGAGCCAGGAAGTATGTACAAGAGCTGAAAGGCAATGAGTGCTCACCACTGGGGGCAACAAATCACTAGAATCCAATCTTGATCTGTACTCAGGCTTTAAATACATTTTAATTAAAGAAAATGTAGAAATAGTGAGTATTTAGTGTTTCTTCAATGGCAGTGTGGAACATCATTTATAGATGTGCAGGGACGTTCAAGAAAATGTATCTGGAGATTGAATTTACTGCTGATATATATCAGCCACTGGCCTGAAACCCACTGTCTGGAGATGCCACTTCTTTAACCCTTCCTACACAGAGGTCCCAGGGCTGGTGACTGATGTCTGCCTCATACGTGCAGAAGGTGCAGTCTGCTCCATCTCTATCAAACACCTGCCGGGAAGTGAAGGAGGAACAAAGCTATGTGAAAGAAACCTCTTTCTCACAGGAGGAACCACAGAGTCGTTGAAATCTAGATGTACTCATGCCTGTGCAGGTGAGTGACGTCTCTGCCCATGCACTTTAGACCTTTCAATCCTCTGTAAATGGCAGAGAGCACTTGTGGATTTCCACAGCCCTTGGACACCAATGAATTTTGGATTTGTCCAAATCCCTTTCACCACTTCTTTGCACTGAAAATAAGCTATTGCTGGAGGTTGGTTGCTTGGTTTTTATTCTGTCTGATCTGTGTAATTCCCAAGAAGCCTAAAAAGCAGTGGGAGTGCAAAGCAAAACATGACCGGTTTGGAAAGAGCAATACTCAGCTGATAGCAAAGGAGATGGGCTGCACAACATCAGCCTGGAGCTGCACTTTTCTTTTCCAGCCAGGGATGCTCCCAAGGGCAGGTTTCCACACACTGCTGCACTGTCCCTGTCGCAGCTCGTGGCCATTGTGTTGTTATGCCCATCTCTCACTGCCTTTGTTCTTGCAACAGCAGCAACAGAATACTTCAAATATGTTGCCTTTCAGGGCAGGCTGTAACCTGTCTGTGTTTTGAAGGGTACTGGAGGTAGAGCTGAGGCTGGGATCACCATAGAGAGGCAGAGAAGGAACCATGTTGTGCTTGATGCTTTCCCATTGCATCTTGATGCAGAAAAAAAACACATTTGCCGTTCTGTGTATATGCGTATCCCTCTCTGTGGAATTGCCAGGATAACTAAGCCTACATATTAAAAGTGGTAATCTTTAGCAAGGCGCAAGTCAAATCTGCACAGGACTCAAGTGTGATTGGTTTACTCTCTCCATAAGGTGGTGTGGCTAGTCCTATGGCACCTGATAAAGCAGATGTGGGCTCTGAGGTAGCTGCTCTGGGGAGGAATTGCTGTCTGGATTCTTCCCTTTGTGCCCATAAAGATCGGTGGAGGACAGACATGGTCCCTTCAGGAAAAGTCAAACTGGACTGAGGCACCTCTTGATTAGCTCGAATACTCTGCGATAAAATAAAAGAGCAGCATGCTCATGGCTGACTGTGGAGTCTGATCAGTGGGGGCATTGCTGAAATGGGCCTGGAAAAGGAAGCTTTTATGGAAATCCAATCTATAGATGAGAATGCATTGTGATTGTTATGTCCAAACACAGGGAGCTTCCAACTAAAACATGATGGGTGTAAACCCAGTCATTCTAGGAAGTATCCATGGCTTTTTAATCTACCCAGCGTCTGCACCAAACAGAAGGGGAAAAGCAAAGCTAAAAAAAAGTGTCACACTGTTACTGCTGGTGGGTGACACAGATGCTAGATTTATTTAAAGCCTGGGACTAATAGCTACACGGAATGATATGCAGCTGATTTGGGTGATGTATGAACACAACCCAAGTTGGAAGTTTTCACAAGACAGTTTTCAAGGCGGAAATTGTTAAGAAGTGCCCTTTACACATCACCAGCTAAGTGGTGTGTATTTGCTGCTCAGAGCTCCTGTGCCAGTTGGGTGCCTGCCAGGCTTGTAATGCTGCTTTAAAAGGGACCACTTGCCATGAGGAGCTTTTGCATTTTCTGTTATCCAAACAGACTCACTTGAATGTTAATTTATTCCTGGCTGCCAATGACCCAACTCTTCAGAAAGCCAAAACAAGCCTAGCCCCATGCCTGTCGGAGAGGCGTTCCCATCCCTGCTCCAGCAGAGATGCTGGCTTGCTGCAGTCAGGGAACAATCTGTCACTGGGATATCGAGCATCCAGCCACAAAGGTATTTCCTTCTTTCAAAGTGCAGTGCTGTGGCCTTGGTAAAAAAGAAAAGACAGTGGCATTTCTAGGTGGATAGTGCATGGGCAGATATTTGGAGAGGAAAAAGCCTCTTGGGTTTTTTGACCCAGGCTACAGCAAAGCACCCTGGTCCTTGACAGAGCTTGCCAGAAACAGCAGAGTGGCACTGTCAGTGTGGGCAGGTCAATATGAGTGATCTCTTGTCGGATCAAAGCTAAAGCCATCAGGAACTTTCCTGTGCTGTTAGCTCGCTGCTCCCACAGTGCCTGGCAATAGGGTCCTTCAGAAGCAGGATGGGGATCCCTCTGCCTCAGGGGAGCCCTCTGGGCAGGAGTGACCCCATTGTACCAGGACAATTGTACCTTCTGACCTTCCTACCACCCCTCTGAGTTTTACCTTGTCCTTTTGAATGTGACAAAATAGCAGCTGATGGCCTTGGCCTGGCTTCAAAGAGAACTGTTTGTCATCTCACTTCTAATTCTTTTAAGTGTTTGTAATGTCTTCTAATGCCAACATATAGGCTATTCTGTGTGCATGTGGGCAGAAGGGAAACCACCTCGCTGGGTGGCTGCTCTTCATGGCAGTGCAAACTGCAAAGCTCCTGGGCTGGCAGTGGCTGGGCCCCAGAAAAAGCAGGGGATGCCCAGGGGCTGGAGATGAGAAGGGAGAGAAATGCTGGGAAAGCCTAAAGCAGATGGGAGAGGTCAGTGATGCAGAAGGTGTGGTGGGAGGCATAAGAGTCCCTGCTCGGTGGGGTTAGTGCACAGATGGTGGGATGCAGCACTTTTGGTGTGTCCTGTTGCTAGCCTCACGCTAAGGCTGACACTTTCTCTGAGTAAGAGCTGGTGAGGGGGTACCAGGCTGCAGCCATGGTGCCAACCTGGCACTTGGTGTGAGGCATCGGAGCAAAGGGGATTCACGGGAAAGATTCTCCCATGTCCACTCGTAGGCGCATAACCCATTGGAAGGTCAAAAGGCACAGGCTAATCCCCTAGTTGGTTTTACAGGGTGCTGGGATCTGCATTGAAACGTCGTTGCTTTGACTAGAAGGCACCCAAACAGGTTCAAATTTAACTAAATCTTCCTCCTCCTGCTTAATTTCTGTGTCAAACGTTCTGGATGCTTGAAGAAAAATGAAATTTTTTGGCATCTGTCTTTAGCCAAGTTAAAAATGCTGATTAAATATTTAAAGCATAGTTTCTATTTAGAAACCGGCACTTTATCACGTTAAACAACCCATTAAGCTCATCATCACACTCATCTTTTCAGGCACAGTGCCTTTTGCATCTTTTGAAATGAGTTTTTGTGTCATCACTCAGCATGCTCTGAGGTGAAATTAATTTTCCATTGTATTGTTTCATCCTACTGCTGACTGAAATGATATTTTCAGTGTCTTTTGCAGTGTTTATTTGTGTTCTTCTCATGACACATGGCTTATAGAGGAAATGTGAAAACAAGTCATAAAATTGAGATCCCTGATAAGCTTCTAAACCTCAGATATTCTGCTTAAATATTCCACCATTAGTATGCTTTGTGTAATTGCTTTTTTTACCTCTAGCATACAGTCAATGTTGCTTTGAGAATTGCTGTGCTCTTGGGGCCCTTTTAGCGTTAGGTGATAAAATACTTCAAGATGTGGGGTTTGCAAAACAGCAGTAATCAATTCTGGGGGTCAGAGCCTGCAAATGCCAGAGAAAGAATTAAATCATATACTTTTGTAAGAACCAGGGATGTCTGAGCACTTCTCAACACTTGTCAGCAGGCAGGGGATTGCTGGCAGAGATGACGCCTATTGCAGTGGTAGCATCCCAGGCATGGTAACCAAGGTAAATAGGTAGTAAATATAAATGTAACTGTCATTAGTGTGAAAAATGTCATCACAGCAAATCTTACACTGTCACACGATGACCTTAAGTATTAAAAGGATAGAGGCAAGGTGAAGTGTTACCACTGCACTCGCATAGGTGGGAAAACCAAATGAGCACCATGTGAGAACATAAGTTAGCAAATACTTATTTACTCTCTATCAAAAGACTCCAATGCTTGCTAGGAGGAACAGGTGAGAAGGGACTGTCTAGAGCGGTCAGGTAGGACCCCAGGTGATGACTGGGGGTATAAATAAATAAAGACTATAAATAAGCAGAGCTCTGGCACTTGTTCCCAACACCAAATATGCTGTGAATTGGCTAATAATGCAGGAGATCTGTGCGCTTGTGAAGCAAGTCCAGCTACTAAGAGCACTGTTTGCAGAGGTGTTTTTGTAGCTGTGATCCAGCTGTGCACAGAGAAGCCTCTCCCACACTCTTACCTCCTGCTACTTGTGGTTGTCTTCCAAGTAGATTTACTGCCTAAATGAAAAAATATTGCACAGTAAATATAAATTGCTGTATTGAAGTAATTGACTCCTGCTGCGGTTTACTGCAGACCTCAGATAAAAATAGATGTATGTATGGAAAGCCTTGACTGCCTTCCAAATTTTGAGAACAACTAATTTTACTGGATGATATAGTTTGCAGATTAATGTAGCATTTCTTGTAGTTATTCAGCAATTGCAGATTGGTTACCTTTTCCCTTTGTTTTCACTGTTACCAGAGTATGGCCTATCTATAGAACGGTAACCTTGGCACTCGCCCTGTCAAGATTGGAAAACACCCAGAGACTTTCCTTTCTATTTGACTCTTAAACCCAGATCTACATCATTCTAACACAGCAGATACAACTTTCTTCTCCTTTTGTGGAGGAATGGACAACATATCGAGATCTTTCTTATGCAACAGGGTGATTCAAGGATCCATCATGCTGAACCTGGATATGGTGAACAGCTTCATTGCTTCAGCAGCCCTGAGTTGTAGTCTTGCTTCCTAGCATGATGTCTGCTTGCAAACAAAACAATGCAACCAGGGAACATAACTGATCATTTCTTAATCTACTCCAGTGGTGGCCTGTGTGAAGGTATGTTGCTATTTTAAACCCTTGTCACTGCAATGATGAGGATGTGTTATAATCACCTGCTCTTCTTCTCATGTCTGTCACCAGATGGCTGTTGTTGATGATTTATAGGATTATATTTCAGACCTCATTAACCAACATAAGTGTCTATGTGCTAATTTCATCCTGTCAAGTATTATTTGTAATAAACACCCCAGTTAGTTTCACACAGTGGGGTTTATTGACTAAAACAGCAATGAGGCACTGCCCACAGGCTGATCTGGTGGGTCTGTCATTAGCAAACAGGGTGGGTGGATACTCCCCCTGTCAGCCACTGTGTGCTCCTATAACCATCCTTCCTTAGCATCTGTCAGATGAGAGCGAGCCCCATTCAGGAATCCCTGCTACTGTCAATGACATAGTTCCATTTACAGATCTCCCTTTCTCTGATAATCTGCAGCATCTTTAAAAACATACTCAAACACAGCCCCAAATGTAGGTATTTTTTTCTTATCTGAAGAGCTCATGGCAGCATTCTCATCTTAGGCAACAAAATGTTATTTGATTCAAGAGCCTGTTAGCAAAGCAAGGAGAATAACGGGGTCTGAGGGCATAGCTGGCCTAACAGCTCCTGGCTTCGGATGCTGGGATCCAAATTTCCTTTCAGGGATGTCCAAACTATAGAGTGATTGGGGGTGATGCCCTCAACCTACCTGATGTTCTTGTGTCACCAAAGCCCAGGTCCAACGTGTGGTTTCAAGACAAAATCTGGGGAAAAAAGGCAAGGTTTTAGCAAGGTTGTGAATTCCACATCCATCTCCAGGGAGTCCAGAATCAGTGAGTAGGAAGCCCAGGGTGCAACAAGACCCCAGGACAGGCTCAGCGCTGCTTGCTGGCTGGCCAGAGAGGATCCTAGCTAGCTCAGAATGGGCCTTTATTTTTTCTCTACTTCAGAATAGCTACAGCCCATATGGGATTTACTGACATCTGAAAAAATAGAAAACAATATAACTTTATTGCAATGGGAGCTTGGGTGAAACACAGAAGCTGGTGCTGGAGAAGGATGTGCAATGCAGGGCTGAGGATATGTGATATGCCTGTGAGACAGACTGTGCCTGTAAAGATTCCCCCCAGAGGGGAAAGAATCTGTAAAGATTTCCCCCATAGAGGAAAGAATCTGGAGAGGATTTTCTCCTCTCCAGGCTGCTACTGGTGATGCTCCTGGAAGCAGTAGCTCCATCACATATCAGGGTCCCACTTACCGTGAGTGCAGAGAAAGGTGCGGGAAGCAGAGCACTAAGGGTTCACTACAGGACTCAATGCTGTCACAAGAGCTGTAATCAGCATCATCAGTATGATGCTTGTTACCAGAGGCAGGCTGTCAGTGCAACATAAATAACAATAAATCCTCCTGGAATAGCAATTCTGTGGTTAGGCTACAGTATTTAGAAAAATTGAATAATAATATTTATTAAGGCTACAACTGCTGTGGTGAGGATTGGTACCACTGGTACCCTTCTAGATGAACAGATGGTGCTTCTCCTATGTTTTGTTACCACTGTCACAGATGGATTGAGCTCCTGGTTAAAGAAAGCCCTGTTTGGCAAGTGTTATCTGCTGGGGCTTGGAATAAGGAAAGCAGCCTCGATGTCAGGTCCCTACATCTCTATCCAAGAGCCGCATTACTGACATGGGACTGTTATTGACTGGAAGCATCACCAGGAGACAGAGCAAAGCGAGGAAGAGAGAAGGGCATCACAAGCCTTCTGTGCAAATCTAGCCTTCTCCCATGACCTCTGAAGCCACTACAGCCTGGGCAGAATTACAGAGGGAAGGAGGATTCTTAAAGAACAGCAGCTTCTATGTTGCCTCCTCATCACAGAGCAGATTACATGGCTCCAACAGCCACTCCAGCCAAGGCAGCCTGGTGCTACTCTTGCTGCTCCTCAACCGCATCCAGAGGTGTTCAGCATCCTCCCACAAGATCTGACTGCAGCACCTCAGTTTGGCCTGATGTTAGCACATAGGGCACATCCACCCTGAAGAAGAATATATTCCTGGGCCCTTGTCTTGCAAACCCAGGTAAGCTGAGCTTTTGTACTGCAAAACCACATGTGGCTTTTATCAGAGCAGACTACTGTTAGTGTAGCCAAAGCTGCTGTGAAGTGTCAAGCAGGAAGATTTTTTTGATTACTTTTAGGGCCCTTTCTGTCTTGCTCTTCAGGCTACTCTTAAAGCTTTGGCCTGGCACGTAATTAGAGCCCTTGGGGGGTTTGGAAACCTAATAACCCTGCCTCCCACTACCATCCTATCTTAAGCGGCTTTGCTGGCTGGGAGCATCTCCTGACCCTCACTGAGGCAGTCATATTCCCATGTAAGTGTTCCAGCAGTGCAGTCTGACTCCAATTGCTCTTAAAATCCCATTTGCAGGATTTTTTTTCTCTTCTGGCAAATGAAAAGGACAGGAAAAGGACAGGATGGCCTGTGATCCTAAAATGGCCTTATTCCTTTGTGCTTGCTATTGATCCTGCCACTCAATTTCCCAGCAATACTAAGCCTAAATAATTTAAAAGCAGGGGTCTTTTCTGCTTTGCAAAGCTTCTAAAGAGTGCTGAATCTTGATGGAATGTCTTAAGTATACTTTTTATCACAGAAAAAAGTTTCTGGAGATGATCATCAATATCAGCACTTTTCTAAAGGTCACAAGCCTTAAATTATTCATCATCATTTTTATATGTAAACCACCAAACAATGAGAATGAAATTTAAAAGCATTGAAGCAAATGGACTTTGTTTACACAAATGTCTGTTAATGAGCAGAGTATTGGTATTCACTTTATGAATGGACTCTTTAATTTGGGAAATTGAATTTCTCTTCTTTTTCAACTCTTCTGCCTTAAAGCTTAATTTACCTCTGCAGCATCCTTAGTTTTCAGATGAACAAGCAGTAAAGCAGTCACCCTTGGCTGGGAAATTCTTCAGGCTATTTTGCATGGTGGTAGAGGGGGGTGCAAGCTCCTTAAGGGAATGCTTTGGGTTCCCAAAACCGCTGGGTGCCCTGCTCTGAACTGGACAAGCGAGTGCTCAGCGACGCTCAGCTGGCTCAGTTACAGCCTACCAGCTCCATACCACCTCACAACCTTACAGGTATTTTCTTCATACATTCCAGTAAAAGCAAGTTGCTTTTAAAGGGTTTTGATGGGGTCAGGAGCTTGTGATGTGATGCCCATCGGTTCTCATAGCAGGCAGTGGCCAGAGGGACAAGTGTCCTGTAGCCTGTCTCAGGCACAGACAGCACCCATTCTTGCCTACTCGTGCTTCCCATGCATCCCTGTCACTTAAACATGACAATTTGAAGAATAACAGTCGGATGATTCTCAGCACCATCTGTCTAAACATTGCTTTTGCTAGGAAGTCAATTAAACTATATTTTTGCTTTGCAGAGAATGATAGCTACAGTCTGATGAGAAATGCACTTGATAATTTAATAGGCATTTTGTCTTTTTTCTAACAAGCTGTGTTGATTTCTGAGTAGTCTGCTATTCACCGAGGGAGGAAAATGAACGAACTGAAGTAAAACATTAGAAGATCCATTAATGTGAAGGATCTCTGCAAACTAAAAATAAAGCTTGTGAGCTCTTTGGATTATTAACATTTGAATTATAAAGAAATTTAGGAAATGCCAAGACAGTGTGCTGGGAAAAGTGACAGCTTTTTAAATTATAAAGAATTGTTTTGAAAGAATGGAAACAATCAAATTTTGACTTTTGAAGTAAGAAAGATGTTTCCCTGCCATGTTTCTGTCTAGTAGAATAATTTTCAAGGTCAACATCAAAATGCTCCATAGTTTTTTCAGGAGTCCAGTTTGAATGAGTCAGTTCCAGGCTGTGAGAGGCTTTTTGGTATGTTCAGTCCACAGCAGTGTTTTACTGTCTTCTCTCCCAGAATGTGGAATGTCTTCAGAGTCTCAAATGCAATTTGACTGGAAAACCTTTTTCTCACTCAACCCTGGTGCTTTAATTGACTATCTTCAGCAGAATCATGGGGCTGGTTGTAACAGCCTCATGGTGCTCTGGCTCATGGCAGTGACTTATCAGCCTGGTAACAACCTTGAAGATGGTTTTGGCTGAGTTTTTTCCATCCTTGACCCCTATATAGCTTGGATTTTATGGAAAACCAGGAGCCAATTCTGAAAATGAGTTAGTTTGGCAGTTAGAAAACAAATGGGATTTTATTTGTATTTATCTTTGAACAGCGCTCACACATCTGTGCTCTGGCATAGGGAGGTTTGTTGGCAGATGGTGAGTCTGAGGCTGCAAACTGCCCCCGGGAGTCTCTTGTGCTGTGGGAGAGCCATGGTGTTTGGCTGAGCTGGCAGCCCTGGCACCAGTGGCTGCGTGTTTTCATAGCAGAATTAAATACTGCAAGTAGCAAGTTACCATACAGAATCATATCATAGAATCATAGAATAGTTAGGGCTGGAAAAGACCTGAATACACGGGGCCACGTTTTCCTATATACTGTAAACCCACATATGTAGCTGGGCAGTCTGGCCCAGCAGGGCTGCAGGGCTGGAGCTACCTCCGTTTGGTGCCTGATACTTGCCAGAACTGAAAAGAAATCCTGCAAGGTACAAGTAGCCTGTCATTCCTCTGTCACAGTACCCTCTTCTCCCATAGTGCATGCAGGTCTCTAGGTTTGTGCCTGATAGAGCGTTTTTATAAGCAGTTTAAAAGCGCTGGTTGTACCATAGCTGCAGTGCATTAGCAGAAGAGATGCACATCCCTGCTATGTTATAGTGAGCGCTTAAACAAATCCCACAAATAATCTCTGAAAATGAACTTCCACCTCAGCAGGAGGTACCATAAACTGGTATATTCCTTTGGGAGCTGCACTGGTTTTGGTCCATAATCACCCTGACACAGCAGAAGTCCACATGGGCACAACCATAAGCAGCAACACAGCACCAGGCCAGAGCCCTTCCTGGGGAGCCCTCTCATCGAGGTATAAGGGACATTGAGCACAGCCTCCATGGTGGTCTGCTCCCTGTCTTGTGAGCATGTTTGTCTCATGGTTCCTTGAATCTTCTTTATTACAATTTAAGCCTTACCCGCACCAGAAATCTGTTATAGATCCTAAAGCAAGAAATGCTGCACAAGGTGCTGTAGAGTGAACGTATCCCCTTGGACTAAGTACATGCAGAGAAAGGCAAGATACAAATCACTCAACACCCATTCTGTAGAAATGGGCTTACTTTTGCCTTTTTTTTCCCCATGAAGGTGGGGGAATCTGACATTTTATGGGCTGGACTAATGACTTGCCTATAGATTGCTCTCCAGTCTGGAAACTCACCTCTCTGCAGCTCAAAAGGTGTTTGAAAAGATCAGTGTCAGCTCACAGGCAATGTGAGGCTGAGGGCTGAGTTCAAAGCGCCCTAGGAGGTGCGATGAGAGCCTGCTGGTCCCTGGACTGCTCCTGATCTCTCCTGCCAAGCTACTGAACATCCCCATTGCTTTGCTTTCTCCTTGCCAGGAGAAGCTGCCCAGGGAGAGGGCTGGGAAGGCTCAATATCTTCAGGTTTTAGGATGCTTTCAGTTAACCTGAGGGCAGTCTGAGGTTTATGTAGCAGTTAATAACGTAAATGCTCTTTACAGATTTACAGGTCTCTATATTTTTGAGGTTATAGTTGTTTCTACTGAATTGAAAGCTCTGAATATAACATCCCGACTGTATTCTGATGTTTTGAAAGCGAGTGTATGTAAATGCTAGAGTGAAGAATAGAGATTAAAACTGCTGTTTTGCTATTACAATATTCTGAAAATAGCAGATTTCCTTTGGTAAAGAAGCATGTTCCTAAGATAAACTTACAGGACTAAAACTGAAATAATGCTCTAAGGTAATGAAAAATGTACAAGTTCTCCAAAATATTTCCCTGCAGAACAGCAGAGCCTCTCCCATGTTTAACATTGATATATCACATCTGGGATAGCTCATTTAAAACCACCTACAGTACTGCACAGCGCCAGAGCTTGAGACAGGAGCAGAAGGGTCATGGAAGGGAAGAGGTTGGAGCACTCTTCAAGGTGAACCAAGACAACGCAGGTGGTACGAGATAGAGAAGACTTCAGCAGAGCCTTAAGAGACACATATCAAGGCACAAAGCACATTCTCTTAGGAAAACATGTCAACCCCTCCTCAGCCATACTGTACAGAAAGCTCAAGGACATGAGATGTTTCAGCGCAGAGATCTCTGCTCTTTTCTCTCTAAATTGGGAAGGACCTTGAAAGATCTGTTTAAATTCAATTTATAGGCAAGAAACCAAAGTTTGTTAAAAGAGCACATCAATAAACTAGCATCACATTTGGCGGCCTTGTCAAGGATTAGCACTTTTAATCAATTTCAGGCATGAATTGGGAATTAAAAAATAGTGCTGAAATATTGAAAAAAAATAGTTCAATGTAGGCCTTTAATTTGCCTGAATTTAAATGACTCGTAGGAACAGCAATGCAGAGCGGAGAAAGACCTGAGGCTATGGAATAAAAATGTCTTAATGCATTACATACCTACAGCTTTCAGACTAAAGCTCTAGATATACTCTTGTGTATCAAGAATATATCTCTTGTATATCAAGAGTAATTAATTTTCTGTCATTTGAGTGAGGTAGACTGGCTTCTGTGGACAGTAGTACACAACAGGGTTTCAGCAGTAGATTGAACCTTTACATGAAAGCATCCTAGCTTAATCCACCAGAAGATTTCCCAGCTTGACTACAAGGACCTTCTTTTTATAACTTGATCCTTTATCCCCACAGACTACAAAGCCCAGCTTTCCAGAAGAGGCTGGATATGGTCTTTCTCTCTAGCACGGGATCTAAGTTAAATTGGAGGTGTAAACAGCCTGTTATAACATGAAAAGAATTGTTTGCCTCCATGCACCTTGTTTTGTAGAATTGTGCACTTAAGCATGGACTGTAAGCAGTAGTGAATCCTGAACATGTTAGTGCTGTTAATGTAGAATGAGTCTGCATTACTTATGGCATATACTACAATGAAGAAGTGAAATCCTATATATACATACATATATATATATCAACTTACAGCAAAAGAGACAGGCTCACAGTTAAGGGGCTAGCCTTTGGTTTTCAACTGCAAGGGTCACATCTCTTCTCTGTAGCTGAGCACTGGCAGGAACAATTGGGAATGCTCTATTGCTGGCGGTGTTCAAGTCCAGGTTGGACAGAGCCTTGGATGACATGATTTAGTGGGAAGTGTCCCTGCCCATGGCACACGGATTGGAACTAGATGATCTTAAGGTCCTTTCTAACCCTAACTATTCTATGACTCTATGAACATGCTTATGGATGAGTCTTGCATGCTCCCTGTAACCCATTTCTCCCAGAGTAAGATGGGGTTATAGAAATACAAAGTCCAATCCAGAGGTAGTTGCAAGGGCAATCACTTCCCAAAAGGGAAAAAATAATCAGCTATGATGATTGAAGAAAGTGATGAAAAGGTCTCAATTTCATATGTAAATTATCTTCTATAGGAACATTGCCATGGAGCAAAGTTCAGATTAATTCTCTGCTAACTTCAGCAGACTTCATCCTCATCAGCGTGATTGCTCTGTTTACATTTCACAGATCAGGGATCTACACAAAAGCCTTTGTGAAAATTCCTAAGACCTCGTTTTCTCCCATCCATGTCAAAGGAGCCACTTCTGTCCCTTTAAGATCTGCACACATGTTCAAATTGAATTTCAATCCAGTGCCACAACACTGTGAAATAGGAATTGCATTACACATGCAAGTAACAAAGGTACTAGAAAACTCTAAACACCCATGACTTGCAGTGAGCCAGCCCTGCATGCCCAGCAGCAGCAGTTTCCTCCTGGTCCTCCTCCCAGAGTTGATTTCTGCCTTCCAACCCCCAAGCATTAAGGAGGCCATGCTGAGATATGTAGCAAATGTGACATTGTCACTCCTTGAATAAACAAAAACAACCCCAAACCCAACTGTTTTCAGCCTGATGGGTCAAGACCAAAAGGTCTGCCTGCGATTTTCTGCTAAATCTATTCCACTGTCACTGATGGCTGCTCTCTCAAACCAATCTCCTTGTCTTTCCCACAAGCAATAGGTAAGACAACTGGAGCAGTGCTTGAAAAATCAGATATTGCATATGACTCCATGAGTCTCAAGTCACACCACATAGAAGGTACTCAGACACCCTTTATGCACTCTCACCCTCTCTTTGAACGTGTTACCAGTGCAGGTAGGATCTTCCAGTCAAGGTGCTGCGCTTCTAGAAGCAGAACAGGTGGGAACAGAGGATGCAAGATACACTAAAGGGCTTTTAAACCTATTATCAGCACTTCAGGGAGAAAATTAACGTAGCTCGAGTTGTCTGGAGAACATCCACAAGCTTGCTCCCTAGCACAAGCCTATATATCACCAATTTAATGGGTGTTAATGGACTGGTGCCTTCAAAGCTTTTCAGTCAGCACAGATGCTCACCCTTTGACAAACCACTTTGATCATTTACGTTCCTAGTTATTTTTAATTCAGAAAACGTCATGTGAATTGTTAAAAATGTGCTGTACAACAGAGCATTTGATTGATTAGCTCCCTTAAACTGCTGCAAAAAACACACAGAAGTTTAGCCCTAACATGTGAAAAGGAAATGCAATTCTCACAGCCCTTGCCATCACACAGGAAGATGCAGGGATGCTCCAAACCCAAGAACATACTGCAAAACCAAAATGAAGAGCAAAGACCACGCTCATCAATAGTTTCCAGCAGCAGAAAACAGTCTTTTTTTTTTCTCCTGAGCAGAATGACAGCAATAGAAACCTCATCCTGTCACCTACTCACTAAATATTACATCAACAATTCAGTTTTCTCAAAATGTTTCAATAGCTCAGTACATTTTCTCCTTGACAAAAAAAATTGCTGTAATTTACCTGCAGCAAAAGAAGTAGGTTGACAAAAAACAAAGGTAAACCCTAAACCAAATAGTTTTGGATCAACCAGCTCCAGGAAACCAGAAAGAGAACAGTGTCGTCTCACACCTTAGTGTGGACAGAGCCATTTAGCACAGTGAAGTTGCACCTTACCAGGCTCATAGCAAGGCTCATATGACACATCACGTCCATACAAAGCATGGACAAGTGGCTGCCTCATGTGCTCCGTCAGTACTCCATCATGTTGGTTAGGAGATGAACTCTGCCATGGGATGTACAGGACTGCTGCCTGCTCCCAAAGACCACAAAATGGTCAGGAAAGTGCTTCTGAAAATGAAAAAATTAGGTATTTTCTTCACCAGTCAAATCAGTTCCCAAATCTTTTTCCAGATAACAAATTTTCCTTAAAAATCTTCTGATATTTGAAGACTTATTATTTTTTTCTGCTGAAACTAAAGCTATATAGACATATTTTCTATCAGCCGCTCCATAGCAGTTTTTCTAGGATAGCTTAGGCTAAGACAAAGGAAATCACAAACATTATTATGGAAATAAATAGATTAAGATGATATTTCTCCCCATTTTCATTTTAGCTTGGACTAGGCTGCAATGAATAGATGTCTCTCCCCACTCTAGTGGTGAAGCAGTTGTCAGAGGCAGAGTGTCCACTCTGGGTCTGTATCTTAACTGTACAAGCAAGATTCCCTTCATACCTCTTCCTAGATAACTGGTTTGAGCTCATTTGCTTCCTTTGATGGACATCTTCAGGACATTGATCTTACATTCTTTTTCTTTAATTACTACCTAATAGGGGATATCTCTCCTCAGCTGTTTCCCATGGGGAAGTCACAGCCCTGCAGGAGCCCTCACTGTGGAGAGGTGCTGGGAAAGAGCCTGCTTAATAACTCTGTGCTATCTCACGATCCTGCTTTATGGTGCTTACAATCTTATTTTATGGATCTAAGAAACAGTTGAAATTTTAAATGCAGCAATGAAAATGAGAATGTCAACACCTCTGACTCTTGGATGATTTCCAGACCAGATCTGTTTATTAAATAAGAGAACTTGACATGGCCACCTCAAGCTTCTCGCTAACCTTTGCATTTCATTTTTCTTACACTGTCTATATGCACAGGAGGGCTAAATCCTAACCAAAGCCTCGGGGCTTTCTGGTTATTTTAATAAAAAGGTCAAACTGGAAATGGAGTGATCGTGTACTGAGGCAGGTGGAAAAGCTCACAAGAACAGTGTTCCTGCACAGGCAGCAGCGCAGAGCGATGCCTTCAAGCAAGTTTTAGACATTTTGTTCTTGTTGCTCATTTTGGTCATGTTTTAACACCAAAGAATTTGTGAAGCAGATACTCTGGTACTGGAGAGGGATGTTTGGGTTTATGGGTTGAGTAAAATACAGGTGAAATGGCATGGACCAGCAGATCTCTGTAAAAGTCTCCCACGAGACTGGATGCCCACATCCCAGGTTCTGAAGGGAAAAATGGCTTCCAGGAAAGAGCATAATCCCTTCCCACTCTGACTTGTGCTTCTCAGACACAGCCCTTCCCCTCACTAGCCAGAAGAACACAGAATAGCTATAGGCAAAGTTGCAACAGCTTCAAAGGTTTCACTGAAAGAGAAACATAGCCTTGAGTGCAGTTTGCTTCTAAGTTATGGTCTGTGCCCCTTTCAGAAAATTTTAGTGAGGTTACAAAGGCAGAAGAGTAACTGAAGCCTCTTCGTGTGCTGTTTGCTGTGAGAAGTATTACACATTCAGAGACATGATTTCGGCGGTCAGACTGTCATTGTAGGCCAGGAAAAAGCAAGCACTACTGATCCCTTAAAGACAGAGGATAATCAGCACCCATCTGCCCCTTCTGTCCAAGCACGGGGTGCCCAGGAAGACACTGCAGGACCGCTGATGGCCCTGTCTCCAGGACAGGGAAGAAAACCATAAAGCAAAGGCTGGACACCCGGCAAAGACTTTGGCTATCACAAAAACAGTTGTTAAATTTCTTCTAGTGAGATGTAAAGAAATTGCCAGCATTTCCTTTTCTTGTCCAGTGCTCATGCATGGCACTTTGGCAATTTCAGAAAGCTAGAGCTGTATTCTGCAGGAAGGGCTGAGGACACTCATTGTGACTGCAAGATCACCAGGGCCCTCCTCAGTAGTGACTACAGGAGGCAGAGTGCCACTTCCCATCTGCTTTTGTGAAGCAGATGTGGCAGAGCTGATCTGGTCTTGGAGAAACTGCTGGGTCAGCTCTGATGACTCCGTCTTCGGATTCAGGGCTTTCCTTTGGAGACCTGGCCTCAGGCTGTCCACATGCCATATCAAACTCCAGGTCCTCCTGGAGCATTCCTATAGCTCCCTGAGAGCAAAAAGTTTAAGGTTGCTTTGGGGGCATGAAAAGGCTGTTATTACTTTAATGCAGGTATTGGGAGATTTCTTCTGCACTCTGAATAAGATGCTGTGATGATGAGTTTCAAAAGCCCTTAGTCTTCTTCACACAACATAAAGTTAGCCATAAACCCATTTGGAACATCCTAGCGGGTCAGCAGAGCTGAACCAGCAGTCTCTCCAAGATCCCTGACACATCTGCTTCACAAAAGTGGATGGGAATCAGCACTCTGCCCATTTCTTCCTGTAGTTACTACTCTCTTTCTCAGCACACCTTCATACGCAGCTGTGATTTATTTCACCATGTTGTGATCTGAGGTCTCGTGGCCCCAGGCTACACATTCCAACTTTTCCTGCTCCGTAACTCCTATTTTCCCTCTCTGCAAACCCCTTTAGTGAGGAGGACCTGGGACCAGCTCCGAGTTGTGTTTGCTAACTCACCAACCAGCTCCTGTGGTTGCTTCATATGGGTTGACATAAAGTTAAATTTAGGGCATGAAATCCCTTTCGTGACTCTAGTAAACACTTCAAATGGATCATCACTGGGAAATTAGCAGCCTCACACGACCATAAAATAGAGAAAAAGATACTTTGGGGAAAAAGGCTAACACCTTTGTTCTCCAATAGGATTTTTAATTGGCACCAGCGTTTGTGTTCATACTCTTCTGCCTCAACACCAGTATTTAAATGTGGGAAGGTGTAGAAAGAGTACAGATGAGGCATGACGGTGAAAGCCATATGGGAAACTGCTGATCCCTTCTCACTCTGATATAACCCTGTATTTATTACAGTGTCTGTTTGTAACTTAAGGTTTATATAAACTCAAAGACAGTATTTGCAGTCAGCTAAGAGCACTCAGGTGGTCAGCTACTACATCTCAGGCAATGGGCAGTAACACAATCACATTCTGACGCTGTAATTTGGAATATGGCAGAACTGCAGCCCTCCTGATAGGTTACATCAGGGAGATAAGGCAGGAACCTAAACTGATGGTCCCAGACATAACTACACACTGGCTCCTGAGGCTTCCCTTCTCAACACAGCATGGGAGACTCTGTATACTCCTGTAACATTAATCTTGTTAACCAATTTAGTGATAATGGAATCTAATTCTGCAGCTTTACTGCAATACTGATGCCACACAAGGGCTGCTCCCACTACTGTATGCAGATCTCTGCATGGGCCCAGATGGGTCAACACTGAACAAAACACAGCAGCAGGCCAGCACCTTGAAGGCAGGTTCTCTAGTGAGCCAGAGATGCATAGCTGCTGTAGTCCATGGGCACCACCAGCACAGGTCACACTGGCTGACATGGGGCAAGTGGGCAGCACTGATGAAGAAGAAAGAAATATTTATTTTCCTAAAACTATTAATTTTCCTCTCAGATGATATTTCCTGCTAATTCCTAGTATCAGGATAATTTCCCTGACTGTAAGAGACTGTCTAGATCCCATACAAGCATGCTACAATCTCACTTAGAAAAGCTTTAGCATCCTTGAAAATGTAAATGCGCCAGGGATATATTGTTTGAAGCATGCTGTGCTCTCCTACCACTTTTTCTACTGCCTTGTCCTGCACTAACAGTGTTAGTACACTAATAGCTGCAATCACTTATGTGAATGACTCTCCTATTGTGTGTTATGATCCATGCCTGTGTTGACACTCTGGAAAGCAGCAGCTCAGGATACTGGAACTTTTTCAGCCTGACAATTACCACCATAATATTGCTGATAGTAACAAGTGGACACAGATAATTAGCAGCCTCAGAAAAGATATGTGGATTCATTCATTCCTTATGGAATAAGAAGCCCACAGTAGGAAAGTCCCTCAAAAACAGCTGAGGCAATTTGTATTTCGATGCTTCCCAGTGTGCAGAAATTACAGAAGAAATACTGCTGTAAATCAGGCTGTTACAAGAGCTCCAACAGCCCTTCGGTCATGTCAATCGTCTGGTTGCCTTCAGTGAGACTGTTTGCATGTGTGAGGACTTTTGGCAGGAGTAAAGTCTGAAAGATGAAGCACTTTCACATAATGACAGATTAATGGAATAATATGGCTTGGGAGAACTAAGCTTCCTATACAATTACTTCTGCGCTGTGTTGAGGCATGCCAGTTCTCTTGGCTACATCCTGCTGAGCAGCTTTGTGGCTTGTATAAGCAGTCAACTCATACTTGACCACACTTTGATCTGGTTCGTATCAGCTCTGATTCAATGCCACAGTTTCTGCAGAATGATGCCAAGGCAGATTTCACCCCAGTGTTATCTCAAGGACCACAGCAGCACACTGCCCTCACTGCAAGCTTTAAAAGCTGGACCTCTCCTACCCACAGCTCTGCTTCCCCTTTGCTTCTGCATGAAGTCAGAGGAGTTTTTGCATGAAGTCAGTTTTTTTCCCCCACACTGACACTGAAAGGACTCACCAAGGCTGAGAACACAGAGACAGATCTTGAAAGAACTGTATTATTGCTAGAGGATTGTCCATGTGCCAAACACTCCCCCTTTTTGGTACCAAAGCAATACTTCCATGAGAGTGGGGTCAGCTGCAGGGAGATTAGGAGTCAAACCTCCTGTGTCTGCTTGCTACAGTGTGCTACAGGAAGAGAAAATACTTGGCTGTTGTTACTTCTCCTTACCAACACCGGCATCAGGAGTCAGTCCACAAAATCCAGCATGAAACAGAAGAGTAAAAACGTTGCAGGGTTAAACTGTGAGACATATCATAGTGTAAGGTATGTGAACAGACACACAAGGAAAAGGTGTGCGAGCCCTATGCTATGTCAACATCATTTTAAGTGGCTCATCCAGAACACTGACAGGGGCTTCCTAAAGAATGGGAACACCCTCACATGGGTTTTGGAAGGACACAAAGAACAAGTTCTGTCAGGCCAGACGAAGAGCTGCCTCTAGAGCTTGGTGGAGTGCTCCATGAGCTTGCCCCAGCCACTGAGTTAGCATCCCTCCATCTACAACAGGAGAGGACTTCCAGCTCAAACCACTGCACATACAGAGGAGAGCCCTGGGCAGTTCCATCCTGTCTTGACTAATTTCATCTGACTGCAATCATTTTGCTGTGTTTCTCCACTTTTGCCATTCCCTGAACCCACCCACACCCTTCTGATGCCATTACAACTTCCCAGGCACCTCATGCCTGCGTGTGCCCACTAAGGGAAGGGGCTGCCCCGGGCTGCTCATCTCCTCTCTCTCTGTCCTTTTATTTATTCCACAAATAACACATTCCAGTGAGAGCTGGGTTTGTCTCCCTGGGATTTTGCAAATCGAAACAGTAATCTCTAATGAGGGAGAAGCGGGAATATTTTTGCATCAAACAATTGCTGAACATGCTGAAGATTAAAAGGGTTTATAAAACATAATGAATACACCCGGGCTTGTGCATTCAGTTGACTCTTAAAACCCAAAGGATCTGAATTAGTCTCATTTCCTTAGGGAATATAGGTTTTTTTATAAGTATAATTTATACATTCTGGAGACTTAATCTATCACCTGCAGTGCTGCGAACCAATTCCAGGGACTTGCATACAAAAGGCTGGTGAGGGAAAAGGAAATACTTAGAATCATAGAATCATAGAATAGTTAGGGTTGGAAAGGACCTTAAGATCATCCAGTTCCAACCCCCCTAATTGAAACATCCTTTCAAAACCTCATTTCTGGGTGACTGACCTGGAAATACAGAAAGTAAAGAGGAAAGAAAACAGGAAAAATCTTCGTATGTCCGCTCTTACTAGTAGTGCACATCAGCATTTCCTCACCAGTACAGCCTTCTTCTGCATTTTAGTTTTGCGTGTTCAATTCCCAGTCAGTGAGGCATAGAACTCCTTAGCACCCTGATCATCAGACATGTTAACTCTATGTTTATGAGAGAACAGAAGTTCTGAACAATAAGCTCACCTACTAGCATTGCAATATAACCTGCGGAGACTTTATCTTATACAGAATCAAAAGAACAAACTCCCCTTAAAGACAGAGAGCCATCCTGTGCTGTGCACATGGAGTGTTCCCACACATCTTATCCTTTGCTCTTGAATGGTCATTTCTTCTTAAGGAGGTGTGCATGCTGCAAGTCACCCTGCACCACTAACATCACATCCTCCCTGCCTATCCTCTGCTCCTGTGCCTGCTGGGTAATACAAATTGCATATCGAGGACATTGCTGTCTGCTTTTACATTCTTTCTGCACTTCAGTTCCCCTTTTCCTTATCAACTTTTCCTCCAGGATGCTTTCCTGTGCCACAAGTACACAGCTGTCACTGCCATCTGCCCTTTGAGCTTCAAGTAATCTTAAGTATAGTGGGGTCAGGCCAAAAAGTATTTAGAATGTAAAAGACACAGGCCCTAGGAAGTTCTTCCAATCCATGCAAAAAAGTCTAGTCCTATGCTTATCATCTTTTAAACTTCCTATTAGGAGACTGTTTATTAGCTCCAACTTGACAACTGGTAGAGAAAAACAAGTCTTTGCTTTCTGTCCAACCTCTCCCATTTCCTTCCTAAGTTTTCAACTAAATCCAAGCCATTGATGTAATTCTGGCATTTGGAGGACAAAACAAAACCCCTCCCTTGATCTTGATACAGAAGTCTTTAAAAAAACAACCCGAAGTCGAGCTGTTAGGGTGTGGAAGGAAGAGCCCAATAGCTCAGGGGAAGAAGTACTGTTTCATAGACTTCTGCTGTATTACTGGCGGCCTCAGTAGCTGCCAACATGGGTTGCTAAAGAAGCTTTCCCAGTCTAACGTAGCAAAGTGAGATTTAACTTGCATGGAACTGGCACTGGCCCTGCTAGGTTTTTCTGCCTGGACTTCTGTGGTGTGAGCAGACTGTGTTTTATAAATGAGGAATGAAGGCCAGATGTGGGGCACATTGCTGCAGTAATACCTTAAAACTCTCATCTATCAAAACACACTATACCAGCCTGCTTCCCTACAGTGTGCCATGGAGCTTCTCTTAAGTGTTTCATTCTCTGAATGGCTTGTTTACAAGTGTTTTACTTTCAGCCAATAAGTATGAATTCTGTTACCAAAGTTACTCAGCTACTAGTCTGAACTTCATTCACAAGGCTCAGACAGCCAACCTGCTACAGCCACCAAAATAAGCTGCAAGGGTTCAGGGATTTTATTTCTATTTAAAGTCATAATAAAAACTGAAATAAAATAAAAGCCCAAAGGAAAGTAATGTGTTTGTTTATGCCAAGAAGACAACCAGACTTGATTTGGAGAAGGTAAAAAGCAATGGCTTTTTAAAAGACCACATCGTCTTTTAAGACATGATCAGAGTATATCTAGTATAACCTCATATTTATACAGGTAGATGCATGCTAGGGTTGCACTGAGCACAAGATGTCTGTCCACACAGGAAATAATATTCTTAGCATCTACACGTTTCACCATAATGGAAGCAGACCTCATCAAATAACTGTAGGTGTTTACTTCTTATTGGGCCATTCAGCAGAACACCAGCAGCACAATACCAGGATGTACTGGAAATTGTGCAGTGCTCCGATGGAAGAAAACCAGATCCGAACTGAAAAACTCCTTCAGCTTTTATAATAATTAGGTGCTTGCTCCATCCTCTGCCTCTCAGGAAGGGAAAGAAGTCATTATCATCCATCTGAGCTTCAGCTACACCAGGAAAGCTTGAACACTCCTGTTAGCTATGCCAGCAGCTAGTACTCTGGGCATAGTGCCTGTTTGATCCACCCGCCAAACAGCAACTGAAAGCAGCTGTATTCACTTCGCTGCCTGCATTGGCATGGGAAATGCAGACTACAGACCATGAGGCTTAAACAAGGAGCTCCTCCTGAGCAATCCCTGGAGCACTTTGGTGATGCAGAGCTGTTAACTACCGCTTTCAATACTTACATGTGTAATCTATAGAGATTACCTTGTGGAATCGAACCTGGTCAAAGATGGTCTGCCAGCAGACACCTCCAAGCCAAGCATAGCACAGCAGCTTTGAAAGCATTCTTGGAGAGTGGGATTGCTTTCTTCTCCCCATAGGCAGCAGATCTGCTCTCTGAAGTGATGGAAAGACTACCTACTACTTTCAGAAATTGAACAATTGGAACAGGGGTCTTCACTCTGTACTCTTGATTTCAACAATCAAGTTTCAGTCAACTTCAACCAGGGCAGAATGTATTTTTCTTAGTCAGTTTTTTTTTGTTTGTTTCTGTATGAAATAGGTGACATCAGTTTGACTTGTTAGTTTTAATCAGCATTTGCATTCTGCTCTGTTGAGATTGTTCTGTTTTGACAAACAAGGGGAAAATTTTCCAACACATACCTCAAGCCTAGAATTTAGGATGTCAACATGAAAGGCAAAACTAATTGAGATATTTCACAGGAGATCCTGGTGCCTCCTGCAGACCCCAGTGGCATGATGCTTTAGACAGGCATTCAGTACTTTTGTATATATATAAACACATCCAAATAGTCAGAGATTCACAAAATGAAAACTGACATCACTTAGTACCAGCAATGGAACAGAGCCCAAGACTCGGCTAAGTTCAAGCCTAATAATACTGGATATTGTTGCAAGAACACAGCAAGAATCAATCCTTCTTTCAAGTAACAGAATGTAGTGACACAACGTAATTATGCAAAGAAAGTGTTATTAGCAGCTAATGAATGGAAAACTAATACAAAAGTATAGACTGTCTAGAGAACATCTGGTTCATCTCAGTAATACTATGTCAGTATTACATACATATATCTCCACAGTACAAATACAAGCATAAATTTATATATATTTTTTATATATATAAAAATTTTTATATATTTATGTTTAGTATTTTTTTTTCTTAAGTACCACACCTCTTAGACATCTCTATTGACTGACATCAGTTTTTCCCCTTTTTTAAAAGCACCTAACTTGTCCAAACTTACAGGCAAGGTATGCAGCACACAGGCTGCTTTCCTTTTTGATTGGAAACTAAGAGAGGCATAGAACAGCCTTTCAGGGCTAGAAAGGGAACAACTTCCTTTCTGGCTTTAAGATAGAGCTTTTCTGCTTCTGATACTTTGTGTGACATAGCTGACTGCCATTATAAGTGGGGACGCAGACAGGATGAGGGTGGCCTCTTGTACGTTCCTCCTGCCAAGATGAACTCTGCTTGCTTGCAATATGCATAAGCTGTTGAAGGAGTGTTGGGGGAGGGCCTGACAGGAAAGGGCAAGGAAGAGGGAGGTGAAAGTATGAATATTTTCAAGACAATTCCTTAGTGCAACAAGACAATAGCTATTTACTTGTTTTACAGGCAAGTTACAAGATTCTTGGGAATCAAGGTTTATATTGAAGTACCAACCATCTTTTGATTACATGGGGCATCTTCTTATTCTGCTACATCCTTTCCGCTCAATGCCGCACTAAGAGCAGTGCATGCCAGAGGGAAGCCATACTCTGTGACTTTGCAGGGCTAAAACACCACAATTCCTTCAAAGAACACTTTCTGCCTACCCCGATGGACCTTGCACTTGTAGAAATCACCAGGTTTTGTGCCTCCTGCCTTCTCTAAAATGCTCTTTCCCTTTAGATTATGGTGCTCACTAATAGAGGACTTCAGGCTACTCCAGGAATTTACATATCTCCTCCCCAGAGCTACAATAACCTCCTCATATTCAAATATGGGTTTATAAATTTGAGCACAGCAGAGCCAAGGTTGGGACCATTAAGCATCTTTTGCACAAAGCAACCATGTCCATCTCACTTGTCAGATGAGATCATGCAACCCTCCAACATTCAGAAGTTAAGGCCTCTAAGTAACACTGCTGGGCTCTGTGACCTGTATTTCAGCAAAGCTTCACTCTGAGCACCTACATTACCTATGTACAAATATATCAAAATGGAGGTGCTGAGTTAAACATTATCCATGATGGGATCTGCTCCAGCTTCCTGCTAAGTTAAACACAAGACTTCCCATAATGTTCCAAGAACTCCATGTTCCACGTCATATTTACAAGAGTAATCCATGCCATGATAAGGATCCCGTACAGCATGGCCTCATCATTTTGTTTTAAAACTCCTAATGTGAAGAACAACTTCACATAAATCAAGTCCATGCTATCAGTCTATAGGTCTGTTTCCAGAGTTAAATATTCTTTCCCCAAATCAACACAAAATAAACAAGGCTTAAGTCTCACCAGGCTCATATAAAATGCTGCTTCTTTACCATGAAATATAATACATAGCAGAACTAATTGGGCTTCTGATCTCTTTGAGGAGCCTAGCCTTACTGAGTGTTGCAGGACATAGAATTTCTATTATTTAGATAGTAAAGGAAATAACAAATGGTTTAATCTCTTAACCCTGCCTAATAGGCAGCTTTAAGAACTCCAAAGTATGGTAATTGCTAGAGTGGCAGTTTGCCCAAGTCTTAATGGTGGTATAAAAACAAAGAGACTTTTTTGCTCTTTTTTTCAAGATTGATTCACCCGGAAAAGTAATCAATAAATGTAATTTTTCCACTACAAATACCTGCTTGGTATGTCATAATTTTTCTCTCACTCAGCTTTGCTGGAGTCCTATGGCAGTGAACCACCAGGACATTCATGTTCAGGCACTCCTTCAATCTGGAACTGGCCAGATGCAGCCAGAGGGGAGAAGTGGAGACAAGACTGGAGAAGTAATCTTGTTACATTTCAGTCTTCCTCCAGATTCCTTAATCCCCATTTCCTATCACTAGACTCCCAAGCATATTTTTCCCTGACAAGAAAAGACCTAAAAATAAACATGACCACTGACCAGGGTTTGGCTGGCTATCAAAGCCTCTTCCACAGATTTTCCCAAGCAGTACTATGCACTGTTGTCCTGGGTTCAGCTGTAACCGTTATTTTTCTCCTACTTGGTAGCTGGTGTTGTGCTGTGTTTTTAACTTATTCTGGGAAAAGCGCTGGCTTTAGTCATTGCTAAGTAATGCTTACTCCAAGCAAGGGCTTCTCAGTCTCGTGCTGTTCCAGTGATTCTGGGCTTAAACCAGAGTTGTGAAGGACCCTGTGGTATAAGTCATCCCCCAGGCCACGCCATCAGTCCCAAGCCAGGGAGATGGTACTTCTGGCATATGTGACTGCAGAGCTCTGGACTGACCAAGGACATAGATCCGATAACAAGAGAGACTTCAGGACCATCACTGTTCAGCTTTGCAGACTTTGTTCATGTTACTCCCACTTTGAATTATACCTCCACTGTTAACAGAATAGAGAGCATAAAATAGAATACCTTCATTTCACCTGATTGTTATCAAAAGTAAGTCAAATGAAGAAGTGATTGCATTTCCCTTTGCAGAAAGGAATTTCATCATGTCAATTATTCTTTACCAGCATAACAGCAATATTCTTCCCTGAAAGGGTTATCAAGCACTGGAACAGGCTGCTCAGGGAAGCAGTGGAGTCATCAACTCTGGAGGTATTTAAAAGCTATGTAGATGTGGCCCTTAGGGACATGGTTTGATGGTGGACTTGGTTAACAGTTGGATGTGTTTATCTTAAACTTTTTTCCCCAACCTAAATGATTCTATTGTAAAGAAATAAAACATTCTTGTTGAGAGCACAAGTTATGCGTCACTACAGACAGGCTTTCACTCTAGCTCAAAATACACATTTCCCAGGTGAATGTATCACTCAGCAGTTCAGGTAACAACCTGCTACCTTTCTTCTAACTGAAAGACTCCAGCAGTAACAGTATTACCTGTGTTCTTGTACACATATGTCTCAATGCAGTGTCTCGGGTTTCTCTCTCCAGTCATTAGTTTTAAGATTATTCAATTCAGACTCAAAATAGTTTTGTAGAATACAGAAATGAATTTTTAATACCAGGAGGAATCAGTGTAGTGGGAAAGACTGACCTCCAGCCTCACAGAGACTGTAACTTCCTTAAAAGGGCTGCTGCTTTGCATGCCAACTCCAGCTAAAAAATCCTTAGCCCCCACCCCAGCTGAACATTAATATCTTAGAAAAACTCCAAGAGCCTTTATTTCTGATTTAAAAAAACCCCATCTCACGCTGCATTGTGCCCAGTTCTCTTGCTATATTAGTGTCACATTAATGTAACCGGAGATCTCAGTGAAATTACTCTTGTTCACTCTACTGGAAATTAATAAAAAGGTCAGACCTACTGTTTTCTCCCTGTTACAGTAGGGGTTTAATCCACGAATAGGAATGCATAACCCAAGCTCTGGAGGGAGAGCTACTCAGTATGGTCAAATAGTATCGCATAAAATCCAATGATGTTTCATTACTGCTAATAATTTTCACAAAGAAAACTGCCTCATTTGAGATAACACAATGGCTACAATACACCACAGTTAGACAGTACACATTAGTACATACACCAAATGTCTGCATTAAAGCAACTTAACAAATATCACAAGGGAAATGATGAATTAGCTTGCCCATCAATGTTACTGATAATTACACATTTAATCAAATTAAACATGGCAGGCAGGTCCTGTTTGTCTTTTTCCCACTGCTTTTGACTATTCTCACAACACTTGCTGTGCTATGGACAAAAGGATCCTACTTTTTTCACGGCTGAGCAGATCACAACCCCATTGGGGTACTTGGGGATGTTTCTGGGCACAGTGTTTGACATCCAAGTGTCTTGCTAAGGTAGCACCTTCCTGTTGCCACACCTGCTGTTGATAAGTTATTATTCTGCCAAGCAAACCCTTACCCAACCTAGACATGAAGCATCAATAGCAAAGTACACATATTCCTGCTTTTCATACACCATGTTCAGGGGGAATCATGAGCTAGAAAACCAGATCAAAGCTCAGCAGTCTTTGTTTCTTTATATTTTTATGTCATCGGTGGTTTCCTGCCACAGGGTGTTTGGCTTCTCCCCCCATCCCTATACACAAAAAAGCACATCAGTAACAAAAGAAAACCAAAACAACAAGCCATAAAATCAAACAACCAAAACCCCCACAACCAAAACCACAAAGCAGGAGACTGCAGTAGTGTAAGAACTGTTACCCAGCACCCAAATCCTGGATTTTGCCCCAGGCCAATATATAACAAAGGGGTCTGCAAAGCATTGTTGCAGCTGTTTTATTCAGTCCTCTAGGCTTCCAAGAATGATGTTCAACTCTGATTTTCATTTCAAAGGTCCTGATTCAGCAGGGTTAATGAGAAAGAAATCACATGGTATATTAAGGCATTGTGCAATTCCCTTAGATAAATGTTCCTTATCAATTCCTCAGTGCTTTGCAGTGCAATTAACTACACCTCTGCAGCAAAGGTAAAAAATATAGCATGCTTCAATTCAAGGTCATGAAACAAGTGAGAAAGAGGCAAGAACAGAGGCAAGATACCCTAAATTGTCACCTCTCCTCAGTCCCCTTCTTCAATCACTAGGCAGCATCCACTCTTCAAGCTGACACAAAAGACAAAAACAAAGCCAATGCCAGCCACTAATTGAAAAGCTACAGATATAAAAGCTGTGGTAAAAAGGAGCCTTTCTGCTTTGACCATATAAAGAAACTGCAGTTCAAATCAGTATTTGATATGAGTAAGTTTGACAAATAGAGTTGTGTACAAAGTTATCTAGCTCTTTTTGCATATTCTTCTAATAACTGCAGTGACTGCAGACTTAAAGATTCAAGCACCACCTCTGAGCTCAGCTGTATTTTACTCTGCTGAGCTATTTATCATCCTAATACCCTTGTCCCAGCAAAAATAAATTCTACTAGACATATCATTAAAGTACTTAGTAATCAGTACAAGATAATGTATAAGCACTAAACCCAGAATACCCCAAAATGCTAGCTGCTGCTATCCCTTTACAGCTACTGGAGTGTCTTAATGAAATTCTGTCTGGCTGCAAAATGAAAATATGGATTTATTTTCACATAACATAGTCCATTTAATTAGCAGCTGAGAGGTTTAATGGCTAGTGTTACTTTTGGTTAGACAGTGAGCCATACCCCTCCCAGCTGAAAGCTCTGAATTGAGACAGCTGTTGGGGATTCATTTTACTTAAAAGGTGTTTTTCAGATACAACTGTGCAGTGAAGTCATAAATTATGACCAAAACAAGGGACAAGCATTCGGAACTGAAAAGACCTATAGAAATTGCTGCAAGAAGGCAATTTCTACAATATTGGTATGTTTTTGACTTATTTCCACCATGTCCATCCCGTTCTGTAAGTTCTCTATGCTGCAATCCCAGATGACAGTGCAGTTTGAGAAGTGCAATTCATTCCTAACCCAAAAGCCTGATTCCTACAAAAGCATGAAGATTTAGACATTGTGCAATTGCCATCCCAGACTATGCTGTTCAAACCCAGCTCAGTGCTGCCTGAGGTCACTTGTATGTAACTGTAGTTCCTCAACCAACAACACTCGTGAGCATGTTCCAAGACAAACAACCAGCTACAGACACTTACAAGATGCTGCCTCTTAGGGCAGGAGCGGTAAAAACTATTCTTTGCTTTCCAAATTTCAGCATCAGAGACCAGAGCGGGAAGAGTCTGGCAACTGGAACAACATGATCTGTCAGCCCAAAGACCCACAGTTACAATCAAACTCTTTATTTCCTTCTTAGAATAGAGCCTGTCCGAATCTCTCCAACCTCGGATCCTAAATAGGCTCAGCAGGGAGGAAGCATCCCTATTACTGAGCTCTTACAGAGCCAGGCACAGAACAGCACAGAGCAGTACTTATTCCTGTTGAACTCATGCAGACCAGCCAGCAGGATTTGCCTTGCTTTTCATCTTCTACAAACCTTACTTTCCAAAACTGCTGAGCACAAGAATCCTTCAGCATCCATACGGCCAACTTTCAAATTACTTTTCTATGCAGTCCTAAGAACATGCCAAAAATAAACAGGTTTCCATCACCTATTGAAAAAGTAAAGGAAAAGCATATACCCAGCAGCTAAGGCAAAGCTCATTTTACACTCTCCAATCACTAATATACAAAGTGCAAACACCTGCATTTCCTAACATTTCCTCAGTAAAAAGAAAAACACAAGCCTTCCTCCCATACACAAAAGACATTTTTCTTTGTTGCTTGTAGCTTATTGATTTTCAGTTGCTCCAGTACAAGTGAATCTGTAAGACTCTGCCTCGAACCACCATGCATGCTACAGAGCAGATTCAGGCAGTAAAATGTCAAAATAAACAAGATAAACGGGTTACTGTGACAAGTTTTCCCAAGGGCAGAAAAACATTATCAGCACCTGCTGCATTTCCCATCTGCTTTGAAGTACTCAGGAGGAAAATCAGAACTTTTATATAGTCAACACTTTGTAACTTATGATTGGTATTGATTCTTTTAGGAAAACCCAGGCTCTGTGTGTATGTATATACATATTTCCTTCTATACAATGAGGAAAGCAATATAAGTAAGATCTATTCCAGAATCCACAAAACCTCAGGCCAAAGCACAGCTCTTTTCCTTCTCTTGTCGGATCCTCTGTTACAGCATTGGCCTGCAGACAAGGACCTGCTGACCAGGGTGGCTTTGGATGAGTCCTCAGTGTTGTAGAGCCAAACACCTATGGCCTAGAGGCTGCATGGCAGGCACTGCCATCACAGGACAGCAACAGAGAGAGGTTTTGCTAGTGGAAAATTCCCCATTTGTCTTAATTCCTGCATGACCATCACCAGGGCAGGGAAAGCCATAAACTACCAGAACATAGCAGCTCTGTTTCTCCACAGGAGACATTTGCTTTTCCAAAGATGTTTTGACTTCCCAGCAGAAAGAGCATCATACCAAGAAAGCAAGCCTCACCTCTTAGCACATGGGGTGACATGGGTGGCCATAGCACACCACCTTCCGCTTCTTCTAGCCATGCTCTACCAGGGGAAAAAAAAAGAACCTCTACCCAATGCAGTTTAAGCTGGTGGAGTTGGGTGTGACATGGCCCTGCTCAGGGGCAGCTCATCAGCCCATCACTTGCATCTTAGCTGTACCCAGGCTGCAACCCCTGTAGCTTGGATCCCTCCAAAGCCCCCAGCAAACCAAACTAAACCAGTCCAGTCCTTCAAGAGCATCATGAGTTTGTTTTATTTACAACTAAAACACAGCAGGGGAGCAAAGAGCAAAAATACTTGCTTCAAGGTCTAGCTGTGAATTACTAGCAAAGTCTCCATCTCCTCAAGGCATGGGCTCCTCAGGTGATGCTGCTAAGGAGCTCTTGTGATGGTAGCTGCCTCACTTGCTATGTGAAGAGCAGGACAACCATGGTGTGGACCTGACCTCCAGCACAAGTGATGTGGTGCTGTGTATGCCCTGGCCTCCTGAAACACTTTTTGTGGCCCATTTCCTCTTGCAGGAGAAGCTTGGAAGAAATTCTTTGTCCCCAGTCATGCCAGGCTGATGTCACAAGGAGCCGCAGTGCGGAAGTGAGGACAGGACAAATACCTGTGACAAGAAGGTTCAAGCTGATGGTCTATAGTGTTCTATTTCAGAAGCATTAGGAAGGGAAATGTTTGGTTTTCATTAAAACAAAACAAAACAACCAAAACCCAAACAAACCTGCAAACCCCCCCCCCAAATCAAACTCTCACTCAACTTCTAACTACCAGTACGTTTGTGCATGTAGTATTTTCAGAGGTATACTCTGTTTTTTCTCCAGGTTTCTCCAGCTTTACCTACTGTATTGCCTCCGTTTCTGCTTTGTGGAAGGGACTTCCACACACCACTGGCTCTGTGCCCCAGCACCATAAGAATCCCTGAGTCACTTTTTGTATTAATAGGTTCATTAACTTCATTGTCCTGGCCAAGTTCCAGATTGAGTATGTACAATCCCTCCAAGCATTCCTCTTCTATTTCAACCACAAATGTAATTTGCAATTTCTTTCCTGGAAATGGTTTTCACATTTTTCCATGGTTGTTTTCTTTCATAGCAGAACATCTGTCACTTTTCACCCAGGAGATGGCTGTATTTTGATGCCACATCAATACCTCTATCTTACACACTTCTCAAAACTCACCTCGAAGCAAAGCAACATTCTTACAGTTGAGGTAAATTTCACTGCTTCCAGAGAAATTCAGAAGTGTTGCTCACAGGAGGAACAAAATGTAGAAGAAAAGACATCACAATTTATTTAATGTGTTACCTATAAGATAGTCTACATACAAAATAAAGTATGCACTTCAACTGGAGAGATTAATGAAACTGTTTGATGGGTCAGTCTATTTAAATAGTAATCTACGCAGGCAGTGACTGCACAGCCATCATCCCCTAATCTAAAAGACATTGACGTTGCCCTCATTTCTTAGAAAGGACTACTTGAGTTGAAAACCTTATCAGGAGGCTATGCCTGGGAGAAAACAGAGAAGCATATATCAGTTAATGGTTCAAACTCACCTTGTTTGCTCTGGAAACTCTGGACCCCATACTGTAAATTCTATCTCTGCAATACAAATTTTATGGTTTTTATCATCAATCCCATCACGGAGTTCTTGCACGAACCTGTTCTGCATTTCTTATCTCAGCGCTTTTATGGTAGGAAATATTGCATTAGGGCCAGTAATTTACTTTTTTCCAATAAAATTCTAAATACATATGCAGCAGCTCTTTACTGCCTTGATTGATATCATAAATTATAAGCTTGGAAGTAAATACATCAGGACAAATATCGGTTTCCAAATAGTTACTGGGAGTGAGATTTTATCCTGGTGTTGGATTGTCACACCTTTTATCTTTTATAGCCGTATCTTATCTCCCAGCTACTATACTTTGTGGCAAGAAAGTAAATAAATACCACCTCACTTCTGACATTTCAATTTATTCAGTTCCACATTTTGGAAACAGTAGGTGTGAGTCCATGCAATAGTTTTCCAGCAGCTCTATTGAGACATTTTGGGATCTACAACGATCATAAACAGTTTTCTTTCAGCATGTCACATCACTGAGTATTGCAGTGGAAGCTGCAGATGAAGTCCAGTGCCCGCTGGAAAAGATTAGCAAAAAACCCCAGCAATACTGCTTTGGGATGCTCATTCACACATCTGCTCCAGGGTGGTTCAGCCTTTTTTTGCTTTACTGCATAATCTCAGCCTTTACTACCTTAACACCAGGATTACACATGGCATCCTGTCAGGAAACAGGAACAAGGCACTTGGTCTGTAATAGTTCCAAGTTGCAGTTACACATGGACCACCCTCTGCACTTCAGAAGCAGCAGTAAGGCTCACAAAAAACTAGATCCAGTCAAGACAGCATGGAGATATAACTGCTGCAACCTGTAGCCAGAAACTGTCATCTGAAGAACTGTATAAGCACAGCAAAATCTGCACTAAAACTGTTGTTCCAAGTATTTATTAAAAAAATAACTGCAAGTGGAAAAAAATATGAAGTGTTCCAGTGTCTGATTTATTACAGTTTTAACAGGTAAAGGGATGAACCTATGAACAAAAGTAGCAATAGGAAAGGATTCTTAATCAAATAATAAAATGGAAATAGCATATGCAATATATATTTATATATAAATATATTAGTTATATTCTTCTTAAACAGAATAAACAACATTCATCAGGAACATCCAAAAATATTTCTTTCTAGTAAGAGATTCCTCTTCCTGCAGAGCATTACTGCCTCTCCGTAAGTTTATGGCCACTAGGACCATTTTAGCTTTTGGGGCTGCAATAGGTGTTCAACACCACCAGGTCATATCAAGAGCAAGTGATTTTAAACTGCTTTATAGAAGATCTCAATGTTATTTCTGAGACTTAAGGCAAGGTATGCAACAGGTGGGACTGGCAGCCATGATTTAACCTGTGGGATCTCGTTAAAGCCAAATTTGGATTAAAGCTAGATTCCCATAGGGAAAATCTGACACAGTTTATGATTTTCAGTTTAAGACACACTTCCCTTTTTCTGTAAACAAAATAACCCGTATCCTGTTAACCATTTTTTAACAAAAATAAAGAGCTGCTTTGGTAGTTTTAAAATAAATCAGTATAAAAATCTATCCTATCCACTATCTCTGTATCAAAGTGCTAGCAAATGGCAAGTGTTTTCTGCCTGAAGCCGTGTTCCCTGCTTTTCATGTTTTGTATCACAAACCTCAGTTCCAGCAGGACTGAGCTCAGGATTCCAACTGTGGCTGAATCGGCTCACATCCGGGCTCACTCTTGGACAGCCCTCACTTACACTGAAACACCCAAAGCACATCTGAACAGGTTGTGCTAGCGCAAGTTCTCTGTGCTGTTAGGTGGACGGTGCCCATCACAGACCCATCCCCACCCTGCGAGGTGGCAGCAGTCTGCACAGGTATGGTGCAGCTCAGGTGCCACCCCAGCACAGGAGGTACTTCACCTTTCCCATGCAAAGCCCAGGGCAAGAGCTGGGCTCAGACCCTACAGAAGACAAGCTACCATTTTGCATAGTTTATTTCAGCAGTGACTCTCTGAGTCCTGGGGAGAAGCCCTATTGTGCTCCAGCTGCTCCCCTCTCCACCAGGTGCTAGCAGAGCAGCTTGCCTTTTCAGGACCTCTTTGGCTTACATTGTTTGGTTCAAATGCTCGCTGGCTGTTGCTTCAGAGCCTGAATGAGAAATAGTGCAAATACAAGCTTAAAGAGAAAACAAAACAAAACAAAACCACATTGCATTCGCTGAACACTCAGTTAAAAAGGCAATGATTAATAAGAAGAAATGCCAGTTTGCAGTATTTGAGATAACTGGCAAACCTGTAAAAGGCTGTTCAGAATTGTCTTAAAGGGGTCTATTTGGCTTGGCACTAGATGCTTGAAGTTATTTGCTAATGTGATTCTAACACTTGTAGCTAATTGCAAATGGCTGAAGACCAGTCACAGAACACAGGACATCTCCTCAGTGTGATAGGACAAACAGTCCCTGCAGTTATGGATTCCTTGGTGCTTTTCTTATCCAAGTTTGACTCAAAATGATTTTGCTTGCATGGAATGGTGTGAATTCATACAAACTGGTTTTGCTGGAAGGCAAACAGACCACATTACTTGTGAGGGCGAAGATACCTTTATTTGGCCATGCTCGGGCAGATTAAGAGGCCAAAACAGAACTCGGTTTGATTCCTATTATGGGAGGCTGGCTGCAGTGCATTTTAAAACAATAATTATCTGAAGTGGCTGAGATGTTCAAGTTTGAAACTTCACGAAGTGCCACCGTGCCCTTACGAATGCAGAACTCCACTTTGCACTGCAGCAACCTTCAGCATGTGGCAGCACACAAACTGCAGTCCTCACTGAAGCAATGCACCATGCAATGTTTCTTGGCCCCACTTCTTAAAGGGGCTTAATTCTGCTCAACTCCTCTTCCCCCCGAAGATCAGCAGAAGGGACATTCAGCAACAAGGTGCTCTAAGCAAGCAATGCACAAATGGCTTGTTAACTCCCTAAGGGTTAGGCACTTAGCCTGCTCAGGATTTTGCAAATCCTACTTACCTCCACTGCTAGGCACCTACATGCTAGTGCAAATCCTGGTTCTCAGGGTTCAGCTCTGGGAACTAGTCCTGGTCCTGCTTTGACCATAATCAAAAAGACTGCACTTTTTGGCCTGGCGCAGAGCTGACTGCTGCCGTCCTTCAATCCAAAGGGCTCAAACCTGCTCCTCTCCATCACACAGCTCCTGCTGTGCCTCTCATTACCCCATCATCAAGCCTTACTATCTTAAGGTACAGTTGCAATGGGGGAGTTTGCCTGTTGATTTTATGGGACTGTTTCAAAGCAGGATCCATATGTTTTAAACCATAAAGAGATGAATTCACACTGAAGCTAAGGGAAAAAGACATAGTCATATCTACAGACAACTGCCACCACCACCACCCCCCATACTCTGTTAAAGAAACAGCCTTATCTTTGCCCGTGTGCTTGTTTCTAACATGATACTGGTCTTCCCAGGACTTCAGGACATTGTTTCCAATGACACAGATAACAGAGTTCAGGCTTTAACTGAGAAACTGATTCATAATATGCGGAAGCTTTCCTCTGCAGCTCCTTGAATTACAGCTTTGTACATGAATAAAATGGAAAAAAATTCTCCAGTGCTTTTCTCCCCCTGTCAAATTCATGTTCTGTGGTTCTGAAAGGGAGAGATGTTTGGAAGAAACTCTTCTTTCCCTTTTTCCCTTTGTCTGCAAGTGCAAATATTACCAGGACTTAAATGCTGTCATCTGTATTAAACAAGTGGGACTCTGCTATGCTCATCTTTTGTATGATATTCATGTAGCAGAGGCTTCTGAAAGACATTCGAAATTAATGCTGGCCATGACAGGATACTGCCTGAATTAGAATCAGGCTCCAAGTATCTTCCTGCAATTAGATTATGTCATATATTATACTCTTACTCATGGCCTGAGAAGGAGAGTGCAAGGGTACTTAATACCTGTAGATATGCAATTAAAATGAGTGCATCAGACACTCACTAGGTCTGGCTTTTGCCTGCCTCACCTCTGGCACAGGCTAGCTTCTAAACCTTATAAGAAAAGAAAAAGGAAAGCTCATGCACACACAGTGGACGTTACCATGCCCATATGTATCCTGCTGGCTACTACTGGTACCTAACTGAAAAGGTGGAGAGCCACACAGTTTCCAGTTATTTGCCATAGCTTGGGTCATGTTAATGCTTAAAAAAATAGAATTCAGAGGGAGGGGAGAAAGGTTTGTTTGTATTATAGAGAGATTTTGCCAGCTCTTGAAGATCGCATTTCAAGCAAATCTGCATTTCTCCATGCATACTGAATGCCTGTGGGAAAAGCAATCCAACCTATTAGATAGGCACATGGTGAAAGATGGTATACTAAACAAAATAAATAAAGATCAGTCATTTCCATTCTGAAAACTCTTCAAAGCCTCCATGTCGCAGCAATAAGCTAAACATGAAAGGTAGCAGACCCCTTCCTCATATGAGAAGCAGACTCCTTCCTTGCATGAGGGGCCCAGCAACACCAGCTGTGAAATGCACACATACAAAGGCTCTTCTATATTATATATACAACTGCAATCCAGAATAAATAGTACTGTTCTGACTCATAAGTGCATTTCAGCTTGGTTGTTGTTCGTTACAGCTGGAGATGGTTTGCTTTTCATCCCCTCTGTCCCACCCCTGGACACATCGATGAACAGAAACCTGGGAGTCCAGAGTGTTAGCAGTATCCTTTTGTATTCCCTCCGGAAATTCTGGTTAAGAAGCCCATAGATCACAGCATTAAGGCAGCTGTTAAAATAGGCCATAAAATAGCTCAGGACAAAAAGCCATTCTGGAATGTGTGGCTGCACATGTGAAGGATTAATTGAAACAGCAAGGCCAATAAAGTTTAACGGTCCCCAGCACACAGCAAAAAGGACAAAAACTACAAACATAGTCAAGAAATTCCGGATGTCAGCTGCTCGGAGCTTCTGCTTGCAATCTTGTCTCACCCGGTGTTTGACTTGAATCACCAAAATCCAGATCCGCAGGTAGCAAAATGTCACGATGGACAGTGGGACGATGAAGTGAACCACCACCACTGTGATGGTGTATGATGTACTCACTGTCTGTGCAAAGGTGCAGGAGTAAATCCGGGGGTCATACTGCAAAGAGCCAACAAAGAAGTTTGGCACAATTGCCACCACTGTGAGTATCCAGGTCAAGCAGAGATAGCAGAAGGTGTTCTTCAGGTTGAAGAGCTTATCATACCGAAGGCTGTGACAGATGTAGCAGTAGCGGTTGATTGCGATCGCTGTGATGTTGAAAATGGACCCAATGACACTTAAGCCCATCAGGAAGCCACTTATCTGGCAGTGGACATTTCCCATGGTCCATCCATTGTGGAAAATGGCACTCAAGATCAGGGGGTACGGATAAACTGCAACTACAAGGTCTGCAACTGACAAACTGACGACAAAGATGTTGCCTACAAAAAAAGAAGAGATGGTGAAAGGTTAGCATAGGTTCAGGTAGACAACTTGCAACTGAAGGACTCCTCTTGAGGCTGAGCTCTTCTCATGGACTTTGGTCTGCCATCCATGTCGAATTTGAAAGCCTGGGAAATAAGACTTGGTTCTACTGGTGACAGCAATGGAGAGTAGCTACGCATGATAACCTGCATATTCCTTCTCAGGAAAATTCTAAACTTGAAGTGCTACCCTTAATTCAGCCATAGCTGTGGGTCAGGTTCCTGTGTTCCACTAAGTTGTGTAGGAGAGAACTGTTTCCTCTCCTTGTTAATCAGCCAGCATGCTACTGCTCATTTTGAGTGTGGTGTAGTTTTAGGTAGGCAAAAATCCTTTCTGTCCAGTTTCCTAGTCGGAGTAGGGTTGAGAGTTAAGAAAGGGACCTTGATACCTTTTGGGAACTGGTGTTACTACAGGATCAACTATAATGCTGAAAGGATTTCTGTCAATAGCTTTTTGATGACCAGGAGAAGCTCAACATTGCAGTTAGAGTTCAGCACACTAGAAAATGTGGCTGTTTTTTCTAACTCTACTACCTTCAGGTATATCTACAGTGGTAGGAAAGTAAATATTACTAGAGTACCAGGAGAGGCTATGCTTAACACATTTAAGGTGTCAATATCTATGCCCCTACATGTTACAATGCAACATCCCAGATGACTGATCACACCAGAGCCTTCGCATCAAACCCTCATATCCTGATGTCTACAAGATTATATGAAAAAACACTAAAAATACATTTTTTCTGTAGTTCTTATGAAAAGATTCCCTGAGACCTCAGTTCAGCCAAGTCACTGGCTTCAGTATTTGGAGAGTATACACAAGGCTTAGCAGAAATCACAGCCACATTGCCATTGCAGTTGTTTACTGCCAACAAAAATTATCCTGACTGAGGACAAGTCAATCATTCATATCAGGCAGCAGAGTCCACTTCACACTGACTGGAAGACAGTCCAGACTTGAGAAGAACCCACAGCAGTGTGGAGCTGAGGCAGCTGACACAAGCATCCTTTAAAAACAAGTATTAGCAGATGTGATGCAAAGTGCTGGATTCTTTTTAGAGGGAGACTTCACACACACAGGTTTACCACAGCGCACAACTTCTGTGGCTGCTGTGCCTCAGCACTGCTGATCTAATATCTTACTTCGAGCCTTTTAAAATGAAGTCACTGAACCTGGTGCCCATATAATTAACTCTATTTATGCCCACTGTCAAGGGCAGAACCACCTCTGGTCAGGCTCAGTGCTCATGCAGGCACCCCGGAGAAGGAATATGCTTGTGCAGCAAATCTTTTATTCATTTGATCAAAAATACACACAAAATGTGTCCCCAGCACCAGGATTTCCTCTGGAAAAGGTTTTCCAAAAGAGTTTTCAAGACAGCAAAACAGAGACAGACGTACCAGCAACCCAAATTAGGAGACTTCCAGAGGATGCTGGAGGCAGATTCCGCTGATGGGGCCACAACCCTCCCTTTTCACTGGACCTGTCCCACTTGGGTACACATTCAGATACACAGGAGGTCAGAGAGCAAACCTCTGCATTTGCTGGGAATTGAAGACAGCCACATTCAACATCCAGGCCTGACTCAGGCGAAGCAGAACAGAGCTGGATATTCCCTACTTAAGACAACATATCAATGGATTTAATCCAAAATTTAGCAAAATCAGAGGGAAAATTATTAGCCTCACATCACTGCCAGCTGCTGGGAGTAATGAGCAGTCTCTGTCAGTCTTTCTTCACTAACTTGAACAGTTGAAGTAGAAATACTGGGGGGAGGGAGGGAATCTGTAAAAATAATATTTTTAGGATAAATTCAGTAATTTGGATTTAATCCAAGAGTACAATATTGTGCGTATTATTTTGACACCACTTCACTGCATGTTGCTCCAGCAAGAAAAGAAATGAGATGGGTTTATCAAGACAAGAATAATCTCCATTTCTACCCAGAGAGCAAACCTGCCATCCACTGCTCTGCGCTTTTACCTTGCAGTCTTGGCTGTCCTACCAACTAGAAGACCTATCGCCATGGCAGGGTAATGAATACCTGAAAACAAGATCAGAAAGGTTCTCTCAGTACTATTTCACAGAAACAAATCCATCTTCCATTTTATTTGGCAATGTGGTCGACTTCATATTTTATTTCTGGCAAGATGAACGTGAAGGTCAGAGACATATAAAAGCCACCTGCCAGTCAGTCCTGAAAATCAGTGCATGAGTACAGATAAGAAGGGGCACACTGCATGCCTCTGAAGCAGAACATACCCTTCGAAGTATGGGAACTGGCTGTTGGCTAATTATTAAAATGAGTCACTTGACTTAAGCACTGCTTCAGCCTGCAGTACCTAGTTTGCTATGAGACCACCTGCGGCCAAAGACTTTGTGTCTTTGTCCTCTGCAGGATGAGATTAGATGCTCCCTCCCAAAACCACTGCAGAGTGGGAAGCCATCTGATGTGTGGTGTTTAGGGAAGGTAAAGAGCAGTCTCCTGCCAATGGTCTCCACTACAGTAGGGTTTTTTTGCATTTTTCCACTATAAACTGAAGGAAGGAGTTCTGCCCATAAAAGTACCAGCCAGACTTCATCTCAAACTTAAAATTATCTGCTTCCATGACACTGTTTTCCGATGTATCTCTTTCTCTTTGTTGGCATGTGAGTATATTTCCTCATGAACTTTCATATTTTCCATCCTGTTTTTATTACTCAGTTGCTGGCTCCATTACCCAGTTATGGAGTCATACACGAATAAGCATGGTTAGTGGGGGAAAGCAAGTCTGTCACAAGCACACTGGTAATACTGACCTGGCCACCTTTTCAGAGAAACTATACAACCTCTCACATGACAGAGGTCCAACACACAAAGCTATAGGTTACCGGGGTATGATACACTGCTCACAGTGTAAGCCACAAATCGTTTGGGAAAACAAAGCAAAACATGGAAGAGCCCGAGGCCCAGCAGCAGGGCAGGCTCTAAGCATGTATGAGCAAGTAAGACAAAATGGAATTTATCCCAGAATACCTTCTGCCCTAATACTCGTGCATTTGAGCTCCTTGCCTCCCTCCCAGACTCCAACAATCCTGTTTTGGCTCACTTCAACAGCCTGCTCCTGTATTCCAGCAGCTCCCTGGCCCTGCTTCTCATTTCACCTGGATTATCCAACATCACAGTTTATCTGAGGATTTACTGTCAAGCCCTGGTGCTAGGAAACGTGGAAATACCACAGTGAGTTCTGAAAATTGATAAACCACACGCTAAAGGTCTTCAACAGCAGGCTGCCTGAACAGCACCTGACTGTCATACAAAAGGACATAATTCTCCTACAGAGATGAACTGGGCATCACTGCACAAACACAAGGGTCACTGGCCCTGCTGCCTCAAGAGGCTGTTGGAAATCCCTCGGTGCACAAGCTGCAGTTGCAGAGATCAAGCCTCTCCCGGCTGTTCCCACACAGGGACAGCTGTGGGCTGTCCTTGAGTACACCCAGGCTGTGTTTCAGGTATCCTGAACCGAGGAGAGGGGTTAAATGCTGGCAGGGAGGTGTAAAATATTTTTCTGAAAATTGGCTATTTTTCTACATCTCAAAATGTCTGAAGCAAGCACCCAAAACTCTTGTTCTGCTGTCCATATGAAGCTCTCTTATGTCACAATCCCTGCTGAAATACTACAGAACTGTTTGCTTCAGGTTAACAAGATACAGATGCGCAATGCAGCCTGAAGTTAACACTTATCTGCAAACCCAGTGCTGAAATTGAAACATCCTGAGCGACACAACATGCACCAAAGCAAAAAGCCAGGTTTGCAGATCAACTTCTGCTCCATCTGAGGAGGAAAGAGGGCTTTGCTGTCCAGATTACCCCTTCCTGACAGCCACTTTGCAGGCATCTGAGTTGCTCCCAAATAACCAGTGCCCAAGACAGCATTTTGAGGCAAACAAATCACATACAACAGTTTCAAGGTCAGCAGACCCATAAGCATAATGGACGTGAGTGCCATGGGGGCTCACTGCATGACCAGCCCTGTTACTGTTCCAGTCTCCTCCCAGAACAGATCAGATCATGGCATCTATTCGGATGCAGTCAGAATAATTGACAGTTACAGAACAAAGGTATAAAACCCTGTGTTGATAAAACTTGCTAAGATGCACAATGACATAATGACTGCTATTTTTGTGGTGACACCTTAGTATTTGTGGCTTGTAATAAAAAGCACCTTAAACTTTATGTTCGTCCTTTCGAGTTTTATGGAAAACTCAACAGACTCATGTTTAAAGAGAGACAAACTGGAATTAAGACTCACACCGAGCACTGTGATACAAAATAAGGTTCAGTAAACAATTTAACAGGCCATGACTGTAAAGCAAGCCTCCGATGACCACTTACCATAACCTAATACTCTGTGTTTAACCTTCCAAAGCTTATGCTTACTGCAGAAGAGAAACAAAATGTACTGTTTGCCCCAAGCAAAAAGATAAAGTCATAAAAGCTTTATTCAGCATGCAAAAAGGCTCTTTATTAGCTTTGATAGCCTCCTTTTCTTGTTTGTTTTTACCTGCCATTTGCTGTGCATTTGCTTGTATTGAACCAACCCCCAGTCTGCAGACACAAAGTGCATGCTCGGTTCTGCAAACTGAGTGGCAGTTTATAGAAAAAAATTCCAAACAATTTTTTTTTCTCTTTGTAATATGAAGATGCCAATCATACTGATTGTAGAATCATAGAATCATAGAATAGTTCGGGTTGGAAAGGACCTTAAGATCATCCAGTTCCAACCCCCTGCCATGGG
>JAOEHX010045651.1:0-13659 GCA_025448015.1 Bolborhynchus lineola
CTCTTCCTTTGTATTTCTCTTGCTATTATTATTATTGGTGGTAGCAGTAGTGGTTTGTGTTATACCTTAGTTACTAACCTGTTCTTATCTCAACCTGTGGGAGTTGTATTCTTTCGATTCTCCTTCCCATCCCTCCAGGAGCAGAGGGAAGAAAAAGGGGGAAGTGAGTGAACAAAGTGTGTGGCTGATTTATGGCTTAAACCACGACATACACATTCAAAGGCTTTTTGCCCCCGTATCTTAGAGTTTACACTTAGACTGAATCTACTTAAGCACAGTGACCAAGACTTAGAGAATTCCTGTTAAGAAGCATGTACATTTTACATTCCCCACCTCCCCAGAAAAAACAGTTTTTCCTTCATTTAGGCACAATAAACTTCCTAATGATGGGAGAAAACCAACTGCCAGATACTCAGTGACTGTGTTGCTGTGCACCAGGAGGACTCCACAAGCCACCCCATTAACTTCAGTCTCTAGAGAAAAGTCAGGAGCCTAGCTTCAATGTGCGCTCAACTTTGCTCTGCCCTGATTTTTCTTAGTCAATATCACCAGTTCCTCAGGGGAAAACTCCAGCTCCTGAAAATAACACAAAATTCACTTGGTTTTCTCTAACCACATGGTCCAACATGGTAACACAAAGAAGCAAAGTAAGCTAACCTTCCAAGCTAAAGATCTCTCTGCTTAACACAAAGTATTGCAGATTCTATGAATAATGTGGTCATAATATTACAGAGCTGTTCACATCACCTCACCAAGTAGGCTGGGGTGCACAAAGAGACACACTGGGAGGGGATGTAGCCAGGACAGCTGAACCCAATTGACCAAAGGGATATTCCATAACATATGACATCATGCTCACCATATAAAGCTGGGGAAAGGAAGAGGAAGAGACAGATGTTTGGAGTGATGGCATTTGTCTTCTGAAGTAACCGTCACAGGTGACGGAGCCCTACTTTCCTTGAGACGGCTGAATTGCCTGCCAAAGGAAAGCAGTGAATGAATTCCTTGCTTTGCTTGCACGCATGGATTTTGCTTTACCTATTAAATTGTCTTGATCTTAACACATGAGTTTTCCCACTTCGACTCTTCCAAGTCTCTCCCTGATCTTAACAAAGGGCGAGTGACTGAGCAGCTGCCAGCTGGGGTTAAACCATGACAAAAAAGGTATTCAGGAATTAACAAGTATGATATTCCTTTGCCTGCTGTATGAATGTTTGCAGCACTTAAACCTGCACCTTCTCAGGGAACTTGTGTTCTGTAGCTGGCAAAATGCCTGTCAAGGTACTTGCCAGCAGTGGTACAAGAATACAGCCTACATTTTTTCAAATAGTCCGCAAGTCCCATCAGCTTTCCACAACAGAGATTTGCAGAGGCCTCCTGGAAGTTAGATAACAATTCCCAAACCACCTTCTCTTCAGTCATTTTGAACAGCCCATCCCTTGTTTACACAACTCAGAGCAATGACAAGGGAAAGTAGTTTGCAAGTAAGTTTTGCCTGACTCTTGCAATCTCAAAATCACAGGATGTTTACCATGGTCCCATGGGAGTTCCCATGCTTTTCAGTACCAGCCCAGCCCCAAGGCGCTCACTGTGTTGCAGTGACAGCCACAGCAGTGACATGCAGTGTGCAACCAACTGAGCAGAATAGTGAACAGCCCACTGACCCTTGCTGAATGGGTCTCATTAAAATTTCCAGGCCCCAGTGAAAATTGAGTGGTACTGGCTCAGAGTACACAAGGATTCATATCAGCACTTCCAGTCAGCCATTTCACTCGTTTTCATAATCATCCCCACTTGATACCAAATGAAGCATATGCAGGCTTAAAAAGAGTAGCAATACTTTACTCAGCTGGCACTTTTGAGGTATTTAATACAGCATATAATAATTCCTGCCAATGAACAAAAAGCAACATTCTCCCTGCTCTACACAACACTGAAGTCAAATACCGTATGCCTGCATCATCCACACTAATGGTTTTTAGCTTACAGTCTGCAAACAACCGTGATCCCTCAAAATACTTACAAGAGAACCACAAAAGACATCTACAAGAAGCAATGTCAATGTCAGAAGGCTCAGTGTCACTATACAGGAGTACACACAACCATGGGAAAGTGTTTCAGAGGTCCACAAACAAACAAACAAACAAAACCAAAAACAAACAAACAAAAGACTGAGAGACATCATAAGTGTGGCAAATGCTACATAACTATTTCAGCTGGACTAATGAAGAGGCAGTGGTATGTGGACACCATTACTAGATTTGCTGTGAAACTCTTTAATGATAGTACATGAAATTTCTTCTCAGTACGTTTTATTGATTTAAGATAATAGTTGTTTATAAAGCAATTGTATTATTTTGCTTCAAAGAATTTCTTATTTTCTTAAAAGATGACAACTTACTTAGGAAGAAATCCCAGTGATGTTTCATGTGTTTCTCAAAGTCATTGTAGCAATAGCATATTTTCAAAACAAGCGTATTTTTCCCTTCTATTCTGCAGAAACTTCATATGAATAGCAGCATATTTATTGGTGAAAATAATGCAACATGGCATCAGAAACCAAGAGATCTGGTTAGAGAGTAATAATTCGGTGAAAAGGCCTTTGGTTAGAGCAGATACCAAATTGCTCCAAAGCAAGCACGGTGATTTTATTACAAATCCTGTTTGAATATTTATTGAAAGACACCACTTTTGTGAGACACATGGGTGACAATATCCCCTCTTGTGACACAGATGGGTGACAATACCTCCTCTTTAATCAATTCTAGCAAGAAGATTAAAGGCTGTATTCAGTACTGCCCCCTTGCACATCAAAACATAGGGAGAGGAAATCAGAACAGAGTCCAGACAAGGTCTCTAAATCTGCTGAAGGGAATAGCTACTTTATTCCAAGCCCTTCAACAGGGAATAGAGGAACTGCAGAGCACCTGGAAACAGACCATTACTTTGACCAGGGCAACAGGGGGAAAAAAGATGACTGAAAAACAAGTCTTACAAAAGTTTGTTCATAATTCTGGTAGAATGGCCCAAACTGATTTCAAGCAATATTCCCAGCTGTGAGGTCTGTGAGGTCTCTATATACAGTGCTCCTCAAATCACAACAGCAGATGGGGCATTGGGACTGGACCTATGTACAAATCCTCACCTCCTACTGAACAAGAAGAAACACCACAGAAAACAACTGGATATGGTCTGTGGATCTTAGGTGACCACGGAACTAGAGCTGAATAGGAGGGTGCCATTATGACACAGAGTTTTACCTTGAAGACTGCACCCTGCTCCTGCACAACCAACAAGCAGCAACCTCACAGGCTTTCACAGGATACAGCAGGGAGCTAACTCAGATGAGCAGGTCTGAAATATTAACATTAGGACCTAGGTCCTCCACCCCCCACCTCCAGGTAAGAAAAACTCCACCTCTTTAAAGAAGTTTCGGGCGAAAGTTCTGATCACACATTTTTGTCCACAGCTAGTTAAAAGATGTGATTTTGAGCCCTGTGGAAGCAGAACAGGGGCCTTTTTTGCTTCTCAGGGTTTGTGAAGGCAAGGGTAGTGGGTTTCAGAAAGATTATCCCACAGTTCAAACTCATTAATGAAAGAAATAAATTAACCAAGCTCATTTTTCAGGGAATTCTTGTGTAAACTGGAAATTTTCCAGTCTGTGAGCCCTGCGCTGTGCTAACCCATAAATCACAGCAAGCAGGTTGTCTGTATAGTGAACACAGCCACATTCAGAGATGGGGGGGTGGGGAGGTGGAGGAACCAGCATATGTTCATGGAGAAAAAACCTATAAAAACAAAACAGGAAAAAAAAGAATACCTCCCTTGCCCACCACTGGAACAAAGTAAAAGGCTTGGCCTCAGGCACTGGAACGTACGCTGTCTGCAAAGAGCCCCCCAAACCAGGGGAAGGCACCTGAAACAGGTCAGCTTTTAATTGAATACAATATTAATTACTGCGTGCACCATTAACGGTTTGTGGGATTTGACTAATTAATGTAATAGTTTCTGAGTCACGCTCATTAAATATGAAAATTATGCCGGTGAAAGGTATCGGTTTCATTATCAATCTTGTATGGACAGGAGCGGGGGTGGGGAGAGGGTGCAGTGGAAAGAATCCCACCCCAAGTTATTGTGTTGTTAGCTCTCTCCTCTTGGAATTAGTTCAGGTGGGCAGAAGGAAGAGCCAAAGTGGAAAGAGACAAGAACAGGAAGCACTACCTAGTGTTTGGAAGTCAGGACCCAAAAGCTATCCAGCTCTGATTGAATGTACACTTTTGTATAGTGGATGGAACTGACTGTCTGCATGCAACTTCAACTAATTGTTGTCAGTTCCTATCATAATGTTTAGTTTCCTTCATCTCCCTGGAACAAGCATAATGAGAGAAACCGATGTCATGGCGTACTTCATTCATTAATCCATGTAAAGTACGTGGTGGTTCCAAAGCAGAAAAGCACAGGGAAGGTAACTGACACTGTTAAAAGCCAGTTTCAGAACTTAATTATGCAAAAAGGATATGTTGAGAGATACTGCCCTGGGACACATCCCTCACATGGGGCAAAGCTGTTACAGAAGGAGGACCAGAGATGTTATACCTCTCATTCATACCCAGCAGTGCAGGATAGAGGCAGCACTGATGTACTCCAGAGGGAACTGCCATCAGTCCTGTACAGGAAGAAGAGTCGCCTGCATGCAGGACCTCCAGGCAAAGAAAGGAAATGGACATCAGTGTTCTAGGGTCTCCTTGTGCCCTACCCACCAATGCAGCAAAATGCAGAGGTCACCTTCTAGACTGAAATCTGAGAATAAGTACACAGCTGAGGCAGTAGGAGGGCAGAAAATATCCTCAAGAGTAGAATAAATGTCTAACATCACACAGGGGGGCCGTTCTTCCAAGGATCATAGAAGGAGGTAGGATCACCACCCTGTTATCAACAATGCATAAATGCTGCATAGGAAGCCCTACAGGACCAGGAGGAACAGAGATAATACCAATGCTATTATTTTTGTAGCAGTCCTCCTGACTGATTCTTAACATACTTGGCACATGCTATGGGAGACAAGAGGAAAGGGGATAGCTTTATACCAGAACTGCACATGTCCACATCCATGCTGCAGGTATATATCAGCCTGGAAGGCCTGGATACAGAGAAACCAGCAGGTGGGAAAAGGGCAAGAAGAGGACAATAGCTCACATGCAAAATCCAACAAACAACTCAAAGCCCTGATTCTCCTTAAAAGGTAGGGGAGTACAAGCAAGCAGTAAACCTGTTAGAAAGGAAATCCCACACACTATGGTAGGGGTTTCATCACTTTGTCAAAGAAGCAATGGCTGATTTATTTTTTTCTTCAAAATAGATGCCGGTGTTCTTTCTAAATAACACTGGCTTGCTAGGAACTTGTGGCTGAGCTTGCTAAGAGTTGGTAAGATCGTACATAGCCCATTCCTATTTGGGCTTATAATACACACACCATGACCAGTCTGCAGGCTCCTCTACTGCATCTAAGGCATTATTTCTTCACTGTACATCTTCAGCCCAGCTGCTTACACGTAAACGTTCCTTCATACTCCAGGCCCCATGGTCCTGTACTGAGCAAGGAAGGCATGTAGGTACAATTAGTTCTGCTTCATATAGGAACTAAGATTGCCATGGGCTCTGAGAAAGCTAGAAAATTTGGAGGGTCTCTGATATAGTTAACTCCAAACTTTTGATTAAGATGATGGCAGGGCTCTTTGCAGCCTTATTAACAAGGCTACATTTGCTCTCCATAACAAGACAAATAATCATTTATGGAGTGAGATCAAGTACCTCTTGTACCAAATCCTGTACCAAACAAGTAAGAACTCTTCTGGTCCCATACAGATGGCATTTTCTGGTCCTCCCTTTTCCAGGTCACAGTGTTTCACTAAACTCCTTCCCACCTATTTTGAAGATGAGCTTTGTATTTTTAATCAGTGTTCACCAAACAGCCAGAGCACTGCTGCCCTATAAGCTGCTCTGAAACTGGATGAAAGTATTATGGTTACACTTTTGTGTACGTTCCAGGGATCACAAGATTTAATTCATACTGCTCTGCCTCTTGCTTTGCTAAATACAGTTCAGCCTATGCTTACAGAGGTCTTTGTATGGACCTTTCATCAAAGTGGTTAACATGAAACATCTGGCTCAGGAAGCCTCTAAACTACTGCCTTACTAAGCACTGCTGTTCTCTCAGAAGTATGCAATAGTGCCATTGTCAAGCAGGACATCAAGCTATCTGAATCCTCATTCAGACTTTTACAGCTGCTGCATGCTGCCATGTTCCCACCAATTTTGTCAGTGAGGCTAGAGAGGACAGAGATGGAAACTTTCCCTGCCAAGGGCAGAGTTAAGATACTTTCCTCTAGAAATCATGCTGAGGAGCCATGCTCAGCCTCTTCTCACTAGCACTGTAAAAGCTCACACTTATTTTTTACCTTCCTGACTGTACTCTCTGCACACTAATTTGATCCTTTTCAATTCCTCTCATTCTCCACAACATTTTTCATACATATGTGCTTGTGAAATAGTGAGGACTTCCCAGACTGGTGTAGAGGTCAGGATTCCGTATTCAGAACTCCTGGTTGGAAAAAGAAAGCCCACACCCAGGACAGAGCAGGTCATACTAGGGGGAAAACCTTTGCAGCTGTGAAAATAGCCAGGTTGCAGCTACATAAGCAGTCTCCTGTATCTCACATAACTTTAATAATATGAGCTCAGTATTTAATGAATTAACTTTATTGTGATGTGCTGTCATTGCCTATTACCTCTTTCATTTTTGATGTTTCCGTAGCTCAGTGTCTCTCTGAATGAAAGTTGGTATTCCCAAATGAACATGGCAGTAGACATTTTCAACTTTAGTTACAAGAAGAGAATGAAGTGAAAACATACAAGATAAAGCTCAGTTAAACTTTAAAGCAGATAAGCACAGCTATACTGAAGCTGCAGCAAATTAAATTATTACTTAAATATCAGTCAAATGCAGCACCACTGCCCTTCAGATGAATAAAGTCCCATCAGACATCAGAAAGTGAACCACCAAAGAACAGGAGGAGTTGGTTGGTTTGTTATGTGGTTTTGTTGTTTTAGGAGGTTTTTTTAAAGGTGTTCTCCTCCACCTCATCACACATGGCAATTGTAGGTATGTGTCAGCACCTGCCAACAAATACATTTAGGAGATAACACCCAATTGCTGCCAGTATCTAATTTAATTGTTACATTTGCACAGACTTTATTTATGATAGAGTGACAAAAGTTGCATTTATCTAAGCAAAGTTAACTACTTTACTCATCACCTCCTCTTCTCAATACCAAAACTGAGTGGATAAATTCAAATTGCCTTAGATTCTCCCTCAAAACATCATTCTGTGCTTTTCTGGATAAAAAGAGGACACAAATTGGTCAGTGTAAAACACACAGTGTGGTAGATCTAAGGGGGAAACAGAAACCAAAACCAAAGCATAAAACCCCACAGAAAACCAAGAGGGTTGTTTGTTTGGGTTTGTTTTTCTTTACTGTAAGAACTTTCAGGTTTAAAGCAAGTATCGAAGTTCTGCTGTTGTAAGCTGTACAAGAAAGACAGTTTAATTTTTTTCCAAATAAAAAAAAACAGGGTAAGAAAATAGCAAAGGGATTTTTGAGTTTCTCCTTTATCATTCAGCCTAGCACTTTTACTCACAAAGCATTGCTTGAGTGGTTCTTCTTGCCTGAAGACTTTGAATGGCTGCAGAAGAAAGTATTGCTGTCCCATCAAAAAGTACAGTACAGAGACCAATAGTGAGTTCTCCAGGGCACTGAAGTCAGTGACAGAACTAGGAATACAAGCCCACAACTCTGACATTAAAGCTAAAACAAGCACATAATTCTGAGCACAGGGATAAAAATAATGTCCTACTGTTGAATGATGCTTTGCAAGCAGAAACACATCAGAATTACTGCTCTAGAGAATTTACAGTGCATCTGTGACAAAATTCTTAAAGAAACATGTTGATAGATGTAACAGGATTTGAGGTAGAGATGTACCAGGTTTGGTCTCCTGCTTGCTCAGGCAAGCTGATTATTGTAATTTCAATATGGAAAGGATGTATTGATCACATAATGTGATTTATGAACTTATGCAAGGAACTCTCTGTCCCAGCAAGAGCAGGCAACAGTGAGTAGAGTAGTATGCTGTAAGCCAGATCTCTAGAGAGAAGCCTTCACACTGCACAAACATGAGGTGTAAAACAAAATCTAAGACAGGGAAGCAAGCCAGAGCCAGTGGGTCTGCAGTCAGAAGAGTTTGCTGTCCCATGCAAGTCAGACAAAACACCATTTGCATCTAAGTTGTTAGCAGCATAAGAAAAATGAGAGTTCACTTGTATCTAATAGCTTTGTCTGCTGGGGGGAAACCTGAAGTAACAGCCATCAGTAGAGCAAAAGTCCTAGGAAGAAACTGAGGCTTCTTTTAAATGTTTTGCTTTTTTGTAACATGGTTTTGAACTACCTAACTCGGGTAGCCTTTTCCCTAGCAATATTCAGTATTTGGGCAGAAAATTAAGAGGGCAAGCATTCCTTGCCAAATTGAAAGTCCTTGCACAGGGCTGACTGGCAGCACTCCCTGAACTAACCATCCAGCAGGAATAATGAGTTCTCAGAGATTTGGGACTTATGTTTTCTACCAAACTGAAAAGTCAGATTTAGGGCAAGATTCCAAGAACTAGAGGGTAGCCTCCCTTACAAGGCACAAGGCAGCACTTCAGTAAACAGAAACAGAAAAGCAAACAGAAAGGCAAATTACAACCAGATCTATTCCTACTTCTGGCAGTTGCTTTGCGATGGCCCTCTCATATGGAGCTTTCACTAAAGTCAGTTCTGTATGCCATAGACTCAAAGTTAAACACCATTGGTGGCTGGGCCTATATGGAATATCTTCAGAGAGGAGCACTCTCGTCTGCACTTCTCTTCCATCGCCACTCCTGCTTCATTTTTTTCAACAAACCCACCTCCAAAAAGCTTCAGACAGCAAACAAGAACATGGCAAATCACTACAGATATTTGCAGGAATAGGTCTTCACATGTAGAATCCAGAAAGATCTTCCCACAACTGATTCATAAAGGCACACAGTTCACCACTTCTACCAGCTGCATATTTTCTAAAGATTTGTCCAGTCTAGTTTTATATTTATGCCAAGCAGCAGAGATAATGTCATTTGCCTTGAGAAACTGCTTTGCTGTCTTTGGTCCAAGATTTTTCTTTAGTTCCAGTATCCTTCCCAAAACTTGCCAGAAAGGATCAAATGTAAGTGGGAGCTTAAAACATTCAGCTTGCTTGCAGATTGAAGGCACTTTCCCTCTCAAGCCACCAATCAGTTCTTCGCCTTCTCTCCATTCTACATAGAGGCAAGAGGGAGAAGTAGTAGCAGCCATTCAGGAAAGCAGTCATACAAGGCAGACTTGATCTGAAAGAGATTCAAGGAATACCCCTTTCCCCTGTTCACACAACAGTGTTATTGTCACAGTAATATATACTAGCACCTCTGCACCCAGCCAGGTGTGCTCTCCTTAGGCTCAGCAATCCTGGTCTTGTACACCACTCAAACTGTGAGGGGCCAACACTACATGTCAGAACTATGATGCTGAGGACATGCTCATACTTCTCTGGTTTGGCCCCCATTTAATTACACATTCCCGTGGCAAAATGGTAGCCTCTGCCCATCAGGATCCTTTCTGAGAAACCAGCAAGAGGCTTTACTGACTGTGTGCTGCTATGAAAAGCTATGTGTATCATTAACACAAACAAGCCTCCAGCCTCACCATTAATCACTGGCTAGCTTGACACCTGCATTCTGCAGACAGCCTTCACTGAAGAAAGTTTGCAGCTGGCCCAGATCTGTCTGAGCTTCCTCATACCCACCAACTATCTCCACTCTCCATTTGTCAATTGTAAGTGATAATTTCCATTCAATCTGATACATATTATAAGAATATAAACAAATGCCTCTGGCTGTATCACGGCTGCGATCACTTCCCTTTATAGCCATCATTTATTACAGGCAGACAGGTGGCCGTTCGGTGGAATGCCGAAGAGGCTCTCACCTGGACAATCACCAGGAAACACACTCACATTTACATTCTTCCCAAGCAGAAAGGCAAAAGAGACATGTGACTTCTGGAAAAAACTTTTCTATGCTCCAAAATTTCTTCCTTTCTCAGCCACGTAACGTCAGAGGAGCAAGTCTGAATATTACCAGCCTAACCCATCAGCGACAACCACAGTTGAAATTTAAACTTATTTAGGAGTTCTGAAAACAGGGAGAAGTTCTTAACTTTATGTCTTAGAGTTCTGATACAGGATACATGGTTTTTCTAAATACTGTTTTACTTCACAGCTGTACACAAAACACCAAGATGGCAGCAGCTTTGTTGCTCAAATGGAGTTTGAAAGAAGTCCTATTATCTACTACTGCTAGGCACATGTAGTGTTTCATTTCAAAAATACCTTGGAGTCTGCATATGGGAATCATTTCACCTCCCTTTAAAACACTATTGCCTCTAAAACAGATATGTGTCAGGTTACTTCACAACTCAGGCAGCAACAGTCAGGACAGAAAGTGAAGAGTATTGCAGTAACAGCTCTTAGAGAACACAGAATATAATTAACACATCTGTCAAATTCTAGAACAACGATGTTAACATCAGCTCTTGTGTCAACACAAAAGGATTTCTGCCTTAAACTGCCTCTGAAACACAGCAATCTCACAAGCACAGCATAGTCAGAGATCAGTGCAGGATATTAGTTCAGAGCAGAATTGCATAATCACAGGTTGGGCAAGTCCCTACCAGCAATACTGAGAGCAGGACCTGGGCCTCCCCATGTAGGCCATGATACTGGTTAACTTGTTGGGATGAAGGAAAACAGACTTGGAGAAGTGCTGCAAGGACAGAGCAAAGAAGACTGGAATGGAAGAGTTGCTGAAGGATCTTTTCATAGCTTTAAACATCATTAACTAACCATCATTCTCAAGACTGGAGATCATACTGATTGTCATAGCAAAATGTGCATTACTGAGTGTCATAGCAAAATGTGCATTACTGAGTTCATACTAAAAGACAGACCAGAAGCCCATCACACCAGATATTCAGTCACAGCGACAGCTAGCACCAGATATTTGGGAAAAATAGGCCACCTTCTCCAGCTACACTCTTCTAGCACCCAGTTCTTTAAAGAATCCATAAGGCCAAAGGCTGTATTTAAACCATTCCATTTATTAGCCATCAATGGATTTGAATACCTAATCTCATTTATGTTCTTGGTCACCCACAACATCCTCCTTTCTCTCTCACTCTGCCAGTCTAACAGCTGCAATCATTTGCCCTTGCTTTGCAAGAGGGTGCTGAATTCCATTCCCTAGAGTAAGAAGCTGGACAGTGAAGTTAAGTAACTTAGCTGCACTAAAATGGGTATCTGAAAACCTTAGGCTTTCAGTTTAGTGCTTAGCCCAATAGATGGGGCTGTACCGTATGCATATGGCTGTGCTCATGACCAAAGGATACACTAGCTCCTTCCCAGAGGTACCAGCTTAGAAAGATACAGTGACTGTGACAGAAGACGTAGACAGATGCATGCCAGAGACAAAGGCCTTGCTGACACTACTTTTATGATGGTAGCTTGCTGAGGCTGTTATACTACACTGCACTGGAATCCAAAGGCCAGTTTTCAGCAAAATTGGGAGAAGTTACAGTGGTTTTGGCCCCAGCAGTCAGTTAATAGCTGTGCAGGTACTGTACAACAATTTCACTATTTAAGTGTAGGACTCTTCCAAGTATGGAGCCTCCAGCCTTTAAGGCAGGCAGCAGCAGTGGTGCTGTAGGTGAGAGTTACATCTGGAGCCCAGAAGCAAGTGAATAGCTAAGCCTATAGTGCCTGTTTTGTAAAGTGCATTAGGAGTGTCTCCAAGCAGGGACACATCAAATCTAGATTGTTTTAAAAGTGCTGGGGAAGCCTGAGGCAATGAAGGCATGGGCAACATGGTTGCTGCTCCACTGGCTTTTTAATAAAACCATTGGTCCAGACAGCCCTAGTCCTGGTTCAAATTTGAATTCTACAGGCAGGAAACAGAGCCAGGATCAGACCCCTCTTCTGGGGACAGTGGCAATAGGGAATACCCAGCTGTAATTAACCTAACTACTGAAAGGAACCTAACTGTAATTAATCCAAACCTAACACTGAATAGAAATTAGTCCTGGTAATTAACAGTGAGTGTAGCTACTGGGCAGTGATGTGTGGGCTCCATCAATGCCTCTGTGTCTCTCTGGGATCCCCAGCATAAGCAGCAATGAAGCATTTTCTAACCTCCTTCTTCGCTTCCCCAAGGCAGCTTTCAAAGCAGCTGGACTGCAGGCATGACTACATGCAGTCTGCCTGCACGGCTCTCCCCAACCATAGAAATCGGGAAAGACCCAGAAAAGGCAGGACCATATGCTAGAAAAGAAAGCCACTACCAGAACCATCCCACCCAAACGCTCACAGATCAGGCAGGCTCACAAAAGCATCTCAGAGAGGTCACTAGTTTGGTTGACAGGTTCATTGTCCAATTCCCTCTTTACCCATCCAAAAGCTGTCTTTCCTGAGCACTACCTGTGAAATGTATATTTCAAACACACTATTTCAGCACATGACAAAACAGTCTAGCTCTGGCTGAGAACTGCTTTGCCAAAAAAACAGCAAATGATAGAACCCATCCATTACAGCCAAGAGCCCCATTTTGTATAGCTGTTTGATTTCTTTTCAAAGGGTTTTATATCTGCTCCTTTCCAGATTTATTGTTTTCTTATTCTGATATTTCAAAACACAGTAAGAATTCATGAACTGTGACAATAACTATTTTACATACTGACAACTGAAAGCTCTTGCAGGCCTTCCCCAAATTAATCACCTTTGCCACAATTACAATTTTGGGAGTTTTTGCTTCCTGTGGAAACTTTATATTTTTAATTAAAAAAAAAAAAAAAAAAAAGAAAAAAGACCTGCCACCGTGCTCTGTAGTGGTGGCCTAAGTCCTCACCAAAGGTTCTCAGGGGATGGTCGACTTACATTGAAGGAAGCACCATCCACCAAAAAAAGCCCAGCCTAGTGAGAAGAATATGAGCTGCAATTCCCAGGAAGAAGCATTTCACGGTTCAAATTTACATAGCCAGTTATTTTGCATTTCAGTTTGCATAGAAAATTAAACCTTCCCCTCACACTTCCATGCTCTTCTCCAAAGATCTTCCCTCGGATGAAACAGCCTGTTTTTCCAAACTCAGCCTGCTGCCTAGTTTCAAAATGTGTGTATTTCTGCAGTAATCTGTGACAGAGGCAACCAGAGCTGAACACAATACTCTTAAGTTATCGTTCTACCATTTTGGTATTATTTATAGTCTATAATTTTTTCTCTTCTTGAACACTGGCTGGGGAAAAGTTAGGCTCTCTGCATCTCTAGTTGAAAAACTGGCACTTGAATGTTTTAAAGTAGGAATGAAAACTACAAGCAGAATTCCAACTTTTTTTTTGTTTGTTTGTTTGGTTTTTTTTGTTGTTTTTTTTTTGTTTTGTTTTGTTTTTGGTTGGGGTTTTTTTTTGTCAGCTGTGATGTTTACAGCACAGAAAATTTGGAG
>JAOEHX010045653.1:0-44285 GCA_025448015.1 Bolborhynchus lineola
TTGCTCCCACCCAGGTGTGGGACCTTGCACTTGTCATGGTTAAACTTCATCAGGTTGGCATCAGCCCACCTCACAAGCGTGTCAAGGTCCCTCTGGGTGGTGTTCCTTCCCTCTAGCATATCAGCCGAACCACCCAGCGTGGTGTCATTGGCAAACTTGCTGAGGGTGCACTCAATCCCACTGTCCATGCTGGCAACAAAGATGTTGAACAAGATTGGTCCCAACATTGATCCCTGAGGGACACCACTCGTTACTGGCCTCCAGCTGGAAATCGAGCCATTGACCAGAAATCTTCGCATGCTGCCATCCAGCCAGCTCTTTATCTACCGGGTGGTCCATGTATGAAATTGATGTCTCTCCAATTTAGAGACAAGGCTATCATGCCGGACATCATTGAACAGTTTCCACAAATCCAGGTAGATCAAATCAACTGCCTTGCCCCTATCCATCAGTTCTGTAGTCCCATCATGGAAGACCACCAAATTGGTCAGGCAGGATTTCCCCTTAGTGAAGCCATGCTGGCTGTCAGCAACCACTGTGCTATTTTTCATGCGCCCTATCATGTTTTCCAGGAGTATCTGCTCCATGATCCTGTCAGGCACAGAGGTGAGACTGGTCTGTAGTTCCTCGGCTCATCTATTTTCCCTTTCTTAAAAATGGTGGTTATATTTACTTTTTTTTCAGTTGTTACATTCATATTTTTTGGTAAGGTCACAACAAAATGCCCAATTTGTTTATTTTTAGGAAAGGGATATTTTTTATTTTCTCACCTCCTGTTTGCTGCAGGTACTTATCTGCACAGCAGCAGCCTAAACCCTCCTGGAACTGCTTGCACACCACAGCATGGCCCTGCATAAATGGTTAAGTGCTGGCCAAAGCTGATAGCTGAATTGCATGGCTAGTCAGAAAACTTTGCTGGCAAAAAAAGGAGGAGGAATTCAAATGTCTGGCCATGAAAGGAACTGAGCCAGCAGCAGCTGCTAAAGCCAAAATCAAAGAGTTCCTTGGGGATCAAACAACCTGGCTGGCATGAGCTAGATCTGTTCTACCACAAATCAATAGCTCCTCTGGGAGCTGTTGTCAGCTACTGTCTGTGAATCACTCCAGAACCTCCCATTCACTTCTGTAGACAATATGTATCTTCTGTGGCTTTTGATTGCATGAAGATTTTGGTACACAACTCCGAAAAAAGGAGCTAGGCCAATCTCACACTAACATCCAAACACCACACCTGACTTGTAGCATATGTATGCCTTTCACGCTAAGACAAAATGACTGAAATCAGACACTTCTGTGTTTAGATTATTTCAAGCAAAAGCATTAGTATTCTTGAGAAGTTTTAGCTCTATTTCACTTGCTAATAACAAGCACACAATGACTGTGACAGCACTCTTTCTAAATGCCTTGAGTAGCCGTTTCTGCAGAACAGTTTGGGAAACAGGAAAGCATCTTTTAAATCGATGGCTTATTTCAGCAACTTTTTTGAGGAGCCGTCTTCATCGCAAGTTAATGCTTCAGTGAATTTTACTGAAGACTGGCATAAGCCACAAAATATGAAGGCACGAAAATACTGCTATTGGTCACTAAAGTCAATTCAATTGTTATAGTTTAAACTGTATGGTTTGGGACACAACCATAAAAGATGCTGAAAAAAATTGAAGGTATATGATAGCACCAACCACAGGTGCTTATTCTGTATTTGTGAACTGTTGCATAAAATATAGCATTTTTTAGGAGGAATAGATGATGCTAAAAGTCACTGCAGACAGTACATACATAATGTTGACTGCCTAATGTTTTGATTGATATTTTTTGGAGACTTAATACAAAAGAATAGTAAGTATAAATGGATTGTGCTGGGCTTGTGAGATCTTATATGGCTTTAGAAATGTTTCCGAATGCTGCCACTCCTACAGACAGGAACAGATTACTTGCTTTATTTATTTTTTAAGTGTCTATTCATGCAGGATTGTGCCAGACTGTCACTGTAATGTCCAGATATTTTCCAGGGAAATTATGTATGAGCTTGTAGGTTTTTTCAACCTCTAAAATTTTTGAGCTTTTCATAGTCTTACAACCAGAGGAGCATTTAGTCTAAGGTTGCTTGAAAGGACTGTCACAGGAAAGCTAAGTTGAATAATTGGTTCTTGCACTGAGAGCTTAGTGTGGCACACGTGCTGGTCATTCTTATTTTGTCTGGCAGTAAGTTCCATAGCCTTAGTCCAGCTCCTGTGAACATTTTGTTTCCTGTGGTTACAAGTCTTTTCCGACATTGTTGACAACTTCATTTTTCCAGAGAAGCAAATCTGTAGTATGAGGTCATCTCGGTTCATCTGCTACCACACAAATAAGAAGGAATGAAGGAATGGGAAGATCTAACGTACTACAGAAAGTACTGCTGTATGTTAGGACATACTTGGAAACATAATGTGTGACATATATAAGAACATATTTACTCCTTTTTCAGGAGAAAAATTATAATGCACTGACATAGCTATAGAATTAACACGTGACAAATTATATGATTAATCTTTCTAATTTCAAGCTACAGGCAGAAAAATGAGATTTTTTTTTAAATGAGAAGGCATAGATTTCATAAACTAAAGTTCATTTCTCATCTTTATTCTAAGGCATTGTATCACATACAATCAATATTCTTGGGGACAACATTTACCTTTTAATTTTGTTCGTACAAGACCTGCCTGCACAGACACAGTTTGATCCAAGTTTCCTGCTAAAGCTCTTAAGCACCACTGTGATTGGGGAAATTATCATTATTGTTGCCACTGTTGTTATTATTACTACTGGTAGTGTGAGAGAATTTTCCACAAGTGGATGCTCCTTCCTTTTATTTAGCCAGCTCATGAGCCTTTCTATCTTGAGTAAAATACATATGTATAGCAAGCCAAAGAAAGGTGCAAGGGACAGGAAAAGAGAAATTATTAGTCTGGGACAAATTCCTATACTCAGAATATCAATATTACCTGTAGTGTGACAAGACTTCACCTTATTAGTTTGTCTAGCGATCTACAAGGCCAGTTATAACACAGCTCATGCCAACTTCAAACTTAACATCGGCAATTTAAGAGTACATTTCAAAGCATTATGATCTGTGGACCCATGTGTTGAGAGTTAAGGAAAAGGCTGAGTCCATTCCCACGAATAGATTCACTGATTTCTCTTCCATTATGCACCAGTGCAGGCTTAAGATGGAGGTTATAGAGGGAAGGATGTATGCATCCCACAGCGCTGTGGAGAGTTATTCTCCATATTGCCCAGCTGAACAACCAGAGTTCAAGTTGAGTGGCCAAAATGAAGGTGGATGAGATGAAGCTGAACTATTCGTAGCATAAGAGGCTGCATGGTGCCCTTTTGGCTTTCATTTCAATCAAAACAAATGCTTAAAAAATGAGTAACTGCCTTGACTATTTAAACTACTGACTTTTTTTTTAACATTGCTGTTTATAATTAGATTTCACAGAGAGCTAAACTGGGGGCTTTCTCTGAGCTTGACATTTTTATCATGTGAAACATGTTGGATCAGGTAATAAGTCCTTAAGGTCAGGTAACACGACCGAATTGCTGTTAGCAATGAAATGTGTGATAAATAACACTATCGGCCATAGCTAGAAAAGATCATGTAGGTAGCTTCATGTTCTGCTTTATAAATCATATTAAAAAAAAAGTGTATGGGTTGTTTTATATTAAACATGGTGGTTACATGTGCCAAAGATTTATTAATCCAGCCTGTCTTATGGTGAGTGGCTGCAGTCCAGATTCATGTGGTAGAATAATAAAAAATTTTAAATGGCTGTAGAAGTTGACGGACCGAAATGCAGACAGTTACCCAATTGGCTGTCAGTGATGTCATTGCCATGGCTGCAACTCCATGTATGTTTATGAGAGGTTTATTCCCCTTAACTTCCACCTATATTGTAATAACAATCAGACGCTATAAGCAGCCCTTTTCTAAGAAATTACTGAACTGCCCTAGTGATTGGAGTCTCCCAGCCCCATCTACTTCACCCTGAACCTGGACCTGAAACTGCATCCTTGAATTTCTGTCTCTTGGGGCTGATCAGTCATTGAGCCTAGGTGCTTTGCTGTAGAGGAAAGGCTGCATTTAGGGCTAGGCAAGCTATGGAAGAGTTTTCTGTCCCAAGCACTTCGCATGAGACTCTGCAAACACTTAAACATATATATAATTTTCCTTTTGCAAGTAGCAACTCACTTCAATGTCACTATTATGTGAACAAAGTTATAACTCTACTTAAAAGTTTTTAGGAGACTTACCACATATATTTTCAGAGGCCAAGAATGCTGATAGCTCTTTTAAAGAAAATAAAATGAAACAGAGAGATGCGTGATTTGGATTATGTTCAGAATTTTCCCCTAATTGCTGCAATGAAATTCCCACTGGGCATTAGAAGTAAATTGTCTACGTTAGCTGAATTCCTCTGGTCATTACTGGTTGGCAGTGGTTGATGTATCGGACTTTCTTTTCCTTGTTTTTCTTACGCATGAGCGTATCACACATGGGCACTACTGGGATGTCTGGTAACTTCCCAGAGAAGTTGCCTTAGTGACAGGAGTGTTTTTAAATATGCTATTTGATGTTTCAAAATGGCTGAAAACTCAAATTTTCTATTTTTTTTTTAGTCTACCTTTTTAGTACTTTGAATTTCTATCAGCCTACCATATAGGCTCTATAGTGCACAAGTACATCAGTTAGAGGAATTTCCTTATAAATTCAAAATTGGAGAATCTAGTGTGCTCTAAGCACAATACTACATTGAAGGACATATCAAGTTTCTATTGCTAAAAAACTCTAGCTGCCAAAAAAAATAGTCTTTGGATTATTATGAAAATAAATAAATGGATAAAATCACATGTCCAGAAGTTGTCCACATTCATGATTTTCTTTTGTTTTTAAACATCTTTTATTTTATAGATGTATTATTGCCTCCCCACTAGCATTTCTTCTTATAAACAATACTTTAGGCATTCCTTTTATTAACCTATTTCTTAAAAACTTCTAAAGAGGTTTTGGTGTGGTTGTTTTTCCAGTAGTAACTGTTTCCAACCATAGTGACTGCAAAATAATTTGATTCCCGTGTCCCTGTAGTAAAGAGCTCTTGTGTCAATACCACATCTCAGCATTCCCTAAAGAGCAGGCACTTTGTCTAAATTGAATTATAAATAATACTCTGACACAGGAAGTAATAGTCTAGTAGCAGTTTACTCATAATGCCATAGTGTTATTAGTTTTGGCTGCTTGATAAATAGAGAGAGGTTTTAATTTAACATAATAGTTCTTTGCATAAATAGAGAGCCATTACTGGTGCAGCCAAGTAATATCCCTTCCCATGGGATACCCTGTCAAAAAAGGAAACAATATCAATTTAATTATTTTCCTTTCTGAACGCACTGCAGTCTTGGGTATTGACTTCATGTTTTTCTTCAATGAATGTAGCATGTACCAACTTTAATGAAGCTTTTGGGTTTTTTTTCAGCTGAGAACTAAAGGATTCTTTATTAAACAGACATGTAAAGAATTGTATTAGCTTTCTTCTATGCAGTTATGATTCTTCTTCCAGCCCTGCAATTTCATTGTAATTTTAGATCCATGCTGTAGCAAAACTCCAGAGATTTCACATACAGGGGTGTTTGATGCTCAAAATGTCTTAGTTGTACATTACTAATAACAAAGGACTTGATTTTAAAAGTGATTCTTTATGTAGTAAAATATTTTCAGAAGTTACCAAATGAAAAAAACAAAGAGAAAAAAGAAAACTGGCTAGGAAAAAAAAAAAAAATTACGCTCTCTAAAATATATTTGAGCGTCTTTGTTATCATGTATAAGCTCCTATTAGGAGGTTTGTAATAGTAGTAGAAAATTACTCTTGGATTATTGCTTCCTGTGCAAAGGACTGTTATTCACAACATAATGGAGACAAATCCATTGCTTGGAGAGTGCTGAAATGTTTGTGACTGGAGAAGGCCAGGCATTGGACACTGACCCTGCAGTCATTTAAAAGCCTCAGTGAGGCCATGTGGTAGCTGTGCTGAATGTGTTTTCTGACAGTACAGAAGTATTCTACAGAGCTGGTATGCTAAGTATCTCAAAGATTAATCTGTATTTACGTTCACAGGGATTTCACATTGCATTGATAAGAGGACAAATGACAAGCCTGTGATGATAAAGTAATCTCCATGATACAAGCACTTACAGTTTGGAAACATTTGTGTTTTAAGTGGTAGCTATATCTATAGTTATGGCTGCCAAAGAATGCTCTTTATCTGCTATGTTTTCAGTTGCTCATGAGTTTTTCAAAATGGCTATTTTAGTCGGATATGTTCCATGTCTTTTTTTTTTATTAGGCTTGGATATTCAGGAGAGAACAGCAACATTTTTGAGAAATATCTTATTATTGAGAAATAGCTTGTTATCCTTATTCTCTGCCCCAAGTAGTTTTTGAAGAGATGTACTATTATGCTGTGAAGAAATTTACTTTATAGGCCCAGATGAGTAACACCCTCTTAAGCTATTGCCTGAAAATCTACCCAAATTTTAATACGTCAATTTAGGCTTAAGACATATTCAGTAGAGCTCTTAAGGGCTTGCCACTAGAAAGTTTTCACAGAAAATTTGCTAAGAGCAAGCTGCAGCTCCCAGTAGTCACTTACATGCCAAAACAAACAGGAATGGACCTGGGTTGCACTGGACAACCAGCGTGAGCTGCATGAACAACAAATTTCTATTAAGAAATACAGTAGAAGGTGCTACTACCCACTTTCACCTTAGAACAGTGGGAATAGGAAATTACCTTGAGCATTGATCCAGCCCTTTCTACTAATTATACTTTCAGTACTATGTAAGAAGCTCTCATAAAAAGATCTAGCAAGTAATTTTATTATTACTACTACTATTATTATTATTTGCCTACAGTTCTGCAAGCCCAGAAAATTATGACCTTCCAGTTAAAAGCCCAAGGGAGAGTGGGGCACCTAATTCAAGCAATCACATCAAACATATTCACAAAATGTAGATTTCCAGTGGAAATTTCATTTGGTTAGGAGAATCAGCTTTCTTTCACACAACTATTATGAAAGAACAAGTTTTAATCAACTCTTCTTACTCCTTTTTGCTGGAAATAGATAAATAGCAGTCACTTAGTTTTACTAAGGAAGCACCTGAAAGGTTGCACAGAGAAAGTAGCATGACTGTAAGCAGAACCCATGTTTCTAATATGGCCAGTAACTGCCATGTTTCTTTTCAGCATGTGCTCTCCTGATGAGTTTGATGCAACATCTGTATAGATCACTGTGCTCCTCTAGTCCCAGAATGGAAATTAAAATTTCCAGCTCACAAGTTATTTCTTGTCAAAAGGGTCCACATTTTTGGACCACAACCTCTCTTCCACACTAATTTATACCAAAAAATCATCATATTTCTATGGAGACCAATGCAAAAAAAAAAAAAAAAGATAAAAGGGAATTCAGCTCATTTTCAGGGGTTTTTTGTTTGTTTATTAAGCAAACATTGTCAATTATTATTTGTTTATTCCTAAAATTAAGAAGTTCAGTTCTAAAAATCTTCATCAAAAGAAGTGTTCCACTTGCAAAATCCAAACCTCAAAGCTTAAAAATTCTACAATTAACCTTCCCCTGCATCCACTGGGGAAGAATCTGCAAAAATAGGCTCTATCTCAGCAAATTTTAGATGATGAAAAAGTAGGCATAAAGTCATCTAAGATTGTCATTTGGTTCAGTGCATAGAGAAGATGAAAGATGCAGGCAGGGCAGATGAATTGCTCTCCTGTGGAATACCTTTCTCTTACTAACTTAAGCTTCATTACTAACTTTAAAACTAAAAATTGAAGTGAAATGATTCCCTACTTCCACAGTTTCATAGGAAATGGCAATTAATCTGTGAGGGAAGAAAAAGGAGTTGAAATGGAGAAAAATGTACTGCAGAATGGTTTGAAAACGTTAAGTTTGCTGGAATAAAGGGATACTCTATCTGTACCATATAATCTTTTTCACCCTTGGGACAGGTTTGCTTTGATGGACTTCGGGGCCTGATAGCAGCTGTTCGGGACACTGACAACGTCTGCGTTGCTCCTCCCTGAAGTGCTACAGTGAAGGCACTCTACACTGGAGATCTGTTTTGCAGGCTCCCAAGCTATCTGTAGTGCTGTGTAGGTGCACCTCTGCTCCCTACCTGATAGGAGCTCACCAGACCTTGCTGCTTGCTAAGCCAGCAACTTTTACCCCATGAGATGCTGCCCTGAATTAGTTGTTTCCTTGATTTGATCTGGTTATTCCTGCTTTCCTATGTGAATAAGCTACTACTAAGAAAGCTATTGTCTTTCAAGAAGACAATAACTGACTGCAGTCCCACTATCACAACTGAACATTACAGATATCAGAAGAAGAACAAGAACTCAGGAACATCACCTTCTACAAAAGAACACAATGAACTCCAGTCTCTGGATGTCATAGAGGAACTGATTGCCATATGTCACCAGGAAAACTAATTGGAAACATCAATCAAGATATGCACCACAAATCATCAGGTATTTTACAAAATGTACGCAATTTATATTTAAACTGTTCTAAAACATTCTACAGTATTCAGACACTTCTAGTATTATTTTGGAAAGAACTCCTTAAAAGAAAGGGTAAATGACAGGCTGACAGATATGATCATCTATATACATCAATCAATCTGTTGACTGAGTATGTTGTGCTATGTGCCAAAGCTTGCACCAAACCCTAGAGACAACTGCTTTAAAAACATTATCACAAAGGACAAGGAAACACCAGCTTCATAGTTCTTCAGTAACATGGGCCATTTTATAGTCTATCATGGAAAAAAGAAGTCCCAGATGGGTTTGAAAAGTTATCATATTGCTCAGCTAAATACTGCAAAGGAGATAATGCCAGTCTAGCAATTCTTGCCCCTTATAATGATTTAACCTTCATTTGAAATTATTTATGGGCTTTGCTTACACTGTAAAAGTTATGGGCAAATCTAATGAACTAATCTGCACACATATGACCAATGGAGTAGCTGGCTGCAATAATATAATTGGTTTTCTCTCCAATTAATTAACCTTTTCTGAAGTCCAGACAGTGAAGAGCCCCAGTTGTCACCGCTACTGAAAAGGTTACTGAGTTAAGACTTGTCTCTCAGAGTACCTTCTTGTTTCATAAAAGATGCCCTTCCCTTCCAGCTGATTTCTCGTCTTACTGATTACCTGCTACATGAGAAATTTCAGTCTGGCTTCAGGCCTGGACCCGGCCCAGAGGCTTCTATCAACAGGATTTGTTACAATTTACTTATTGTAATTTAGAATCCCATTAAGCTAGGTATTCATCTGGCTTCCTGCATTGGCAGCATTTGGTACAGTTGGTCATTGAATGCTGGACCACCTTCAACACCTTATGAAACTTTCAGCTTGGAACTTAACGTGAGGCAGGCCCTGCTTCTCAAAGATGTAAGTGTATGCTTAAGTCCTAATGCAATGAATAGGACTTAATACCTGCTAAAAGTTAAGCATGCGCTTACGTATTTTTATATATAAGATACAATTCCCTTGCGCCTACAGAAATGGAACTGCTCAAATGTTTTGGAGCTTTATAGCTTTATTTCTGAAAGAAAAGGGTTTCTGTTTTTTTTTTTTTTTTTTTTTGTCAAATAATTTTTTCACACCCTTCCTGAGAAAAAAAATATTTTTAAAGAAAGAATTTTCATTGCACTGTGTCAGGCTGAGAGGTCTTTCAAGATTTAATAACTCTTTTAAACAGAACTGTGAAAAGTGCAAGCCAACAGAATATTTTTTACTAGCCTTAGTTTCAGGGGCTAAAACCAAATCACTTTTGGACATTTCCTAAAGATCCTGTTTATCCACGTTATACTGACACAAAGTCTCCAAGTTCATCCAGAATCCACTTGCATTTTTCCCTAGTCCATAATTTATTCCATAACTTATCCTAATCAATGTAGTTCAAAGATGAGATCAGGCTTCAGATTAATGAATGGAAGAATGATTCTGTTACATATAATTCAAGTAAAACCAAATGAAAATATATTTAACATTTTTTCAGAAAAGAAATGGCCAGAAATTACGAGCAACAATTTGGAATGTAAATGCTAGAAAGAAACAAAAACTAGAAGATTAGACCTCATCATTGTTTTTTTCTAGTGGCAATGTATATAGGTTCAATAACTTTCACATTCCTCAGATAAAAGGGAAAATCAAGAGATGTAATTAATGCTATTTTAAACTTGCCTTTTTGTAAAAGAATGAACCTATGTTTATCTTTTGCCAGCTCAAGTTCACCTATATAACAAGAGAGCTGTCCTTCCATCAGACAACATACACTAGTATGAAAAAAAATCCCCAAAGCAGTGGGAAGAAGCAAAACTGGAATATTACATTGCAGTAATAAAACCAGCTAAGAGATTAGAGGTCGTGCTGTATAAAATACAAGAGCCAAACCCCAGCTTCCTGAGTCTCCTAAAGGAAATATCAATATGTTGGCTGGTCTACTTTTCATTATCACTTCATGGTTTAAGAGTTGTTGTTTTCTCCCCATGACTCCCTTTTTGTTTTAAGTCTCTGGGTCCAAAATCTGTTAATGTATTTATCATAGGCTTTAGAGACATATTCAAACAGCAACAACTTGTATGAGTGCTTTAAATTATCCTGAAGAATGCAAGCACAATTTATGATGCTTCTGGCATAAACCATTGATAAAGTCACACACCATTAATGGTGGAATTCGCCTGCACAATTTACTCTAAAGAAGCATGGAATACACATAAAAATGGATGCTCCACAGTTTTGCTTTTCAGAGAAACATTTGTAAGGCTGCAGTAATCTCACACTTCTACAGTTTTAACAAAGCACACAGCTGAAAGAGGAGTTGAAGCAGCTAGCCCCAAAGTGACTGAACACCTCTCTTGCTGCATGGCTACTTTCAAATATCTAACACAAGCATGCTCATGTTTAGACACACAGAAACATTTGATGCTGTAGGAACTAAGTTGCATTCAAATATAACAATTTTTTTAACTTTCTGAATCCCCTCCCAACTTCTTTCATCTAGCTCTTGTTAACTTAAGCATTATTAACTACACAATGTCACAGAAGATGTAATTCAAAAATGTCTCAGTCATAGTCTACGTCAACCACAGTAATAAATCTACAAAAACATTCATCATTTTCAGAAAGACAGCAGGCAGACAGTCGAAGTTAACACTGAAAATCTGGTCCTGCTGAGTACACTGCCAGCACTTCATGAATACATCAAATAATGCTAATAGAGAACAAATAGCACCAAATAAAGTATAACTTTTGTAACGTAATATTGCAAAGAACTGTTTAAATGGTGTTTGCTGCATATAAAATGATTAACATTAAGTAAACAATAACATATTCTGAAACCGACAAAAACAAAGGTTTCCCCATCTACACTGCTTAAATAGCCACATCCTTTTCGAACACCTCGCAACAAGGTGGGGCTTATGCCACAGTTGTATTAGGGAAAGATGCCATAGTGATGGCTATAGACTGCAAGCATTAAAACCTTTCAGGATAGGCAATAAACACCTCTCAAGCCCTTTCATGACACTCTTCCACATCTATCATGCACACTACTCCAGACTGTTGACGTGGTTTCTTACATGCTTCAGCAAGAAGAGGGGCACAACAATTTTTTCACTTACCATCTTGTTCAGCTGTCATGCATGAAAAGCAGGCATGTGGTCACGCTTGGCCAAACTTCACATGCTGAGGGTCCAAAATTTGATGCCATCTCCAGAATTATCACAAACAGAGGAGAGAGCAAGAGAAGGTCTGGGGGAACCCCCCCCCCCAAAAAAAAAAATAATAAAAAAAAACAAATTAGCAGCAAAATTACAGATGCAGATTCCATTACTTTGAAAGTTCTTCAGACACTTGCAATGTGAAATTGCAAACTGTAGAATGTAACCTCATGGTCTCATGAGTGAATTTCATAGCAAATGATCCACCTATAAACAAATAACAGAAGATATGCCTGTAGACTGCCTTTCACCTGTCAAAGAAGATCACCATCCCATATTATCTTGTATTTTCATTTGATTATGGGTCAAAACCTAGTAAACAATCACACAACAGCTTTTAGATTTTCAGTCTAATGGATCAAAGTTTTATTGCTTATGGCTAAAATGCTCATTGTAAAAACAAACATTGATTTACCTCTAGTAAAGCTCAACTTTGAACTGTGTCTTTCTTGACTTTACCTTTCACTAAGTAAATTGCCAATCAGTCCTTTGTTTTTCTTTTCCTGTAATTGTCCAAACCTTACTGAAGTACATTCCACTACTAAGTTCTAAATAGATTTGCCTGCATAAAGACTGAGTGGAGGTCTAGGGGATTTGGACTAATAGCTGTAACATGATAACGTTAGAAAGTTGTCAAGCTGTCAAAACGTAAAGTACTCCAAATACTGAAGTGTGAGGGTTTACGTATGCATTTCCACTGATATTAGGAAGAGTTACATGGCCTAAACTCTCTTATTTCCTCTTGTAAGTGCCCACCTCACTGCTCATCAGAAACTGGAGATGACTCAGGGAGGGATTTTGAACCCCAACTCAAACCAGCAATTTCACTGACCGCAACAAAGGCATTCATGCATGAAAGTGCTCATCAGTGGGAATGTCTGGTTCAATATAATCCTGAAAACACTTTGGTTAGGGAAATACAAAAGCATTACTGTTCTCATTTTACAGTGCAAGAGAAGACAGAAGCAAAGAAGATGACTTTTCCCAGGACAAAAGGGAATACAAAGCAAAAATGCGTTGTATGTTATTAGCTTTAGACTATCCTGTTCACTACTTAATTTGGCATTTTTCACTTGTATGAATTAGAAAATAAATGAGAAAACAAAACTGTCATTGGCATAAATTTTCCAAATTTGCCCCCATGTTGGTTAACAACTCAGGGAGAGTAATGAAGAGTGTGTGAAAAAAAAATCTATTCTTGTGACAAATTTCTCAAGAATATGAATTGGGAGAGACATTCTGGTGATATGACTGCAATAATGGTGAAAACAATATGTGGAGAGACCAGTGTCATACAGGCGTGATGAATGCAATCAGACTGGCATCTTGTGATCATTTTGGATGCCATCTCACGGCTCAACAGAATACAGATGCTTCAGTTATTAAAATACTTAACATCTCATAATATACACTATGCCAAAGCATATTTTGCTAAAGGCAGCAAGAGTTTGTCACTTACTTCAGTAGTAAATTTAGGCCCTAACTGACAGTGCACTTCAATTAGTGAATAGATGTGACCCCACCATGAAGAGGTAAATGAAAGCAAGTTTAATTATTTCAGTGGGACTTGGACCAGGACTTCTAATCACACAACTGGGAGAACAGCCAGAAAACATCTACACAAACTGTGGTTCATAAATTATATTAATTTTAATTGTATGCATTCTTCCTTATATCCACTACGGCGAATATTCACATATGTAAAGTAAAAACACCATCCTAGGGACAATTGGGTATAGGATGCACAGGGTCCATGCATACTCAGCATTATTACTTCTTCAGCAGCTTCATTCTCCATTTATGTTTTCAAGTTTCAATAAACAGTGACAAAGAAGTTGCACATACGCCCGCCCAAGCTACAGTTCATACATGTACATGGCTTCTTGCTTTTCATCTGCTCTTACATTTTATGCTGACAGTTGAACAGTGCAAATGACCATAAATAGAAGTGATGCTGTTTAAACCTAACAAATGTTCAAGAGTAGCCCCCAAACTAAAAGCTAGATCTAGAAGTATATTTTGCCATTAGCATGTAACTCATATAACAATAGTAAGGCAGCAACAAAGATACTAAGGAGATAAAAAAAAAAAAACAATAAAAAAACAAACCATCCTGTGAGTAGGAATAGTTTTAAAGTTTTCTTGAGACTTCATTGTAAGACCTTGTTTTCAATAACTCACAACCTTGAAAGCTACAACTTCTTAACTGAAAAATTACCATGCTACCTACTTGCCTCAAACACTGGGTTGTTTTAATAAGTATTTTTGTCACAGTGAACAATTAACACTAATTTCCTTTTTCAAAATGATGACAACAGTTATTTTTATCATTTTAGAATGGTTAGGATTGGAAAATACCTTAGATCATCCAGTTCCAACCCTCTGCCAAGGTCAGGGACACCTCCCACTAGACCAGGTTGCTCCAAGCACTGTCCAGCCTTGCCTTGAACCTTGTCAGGGGTGGAGACTTCACAACTTTCTTGCACAGCCTGCGCCAGTGAGCATCACTGTTGTGAATCTCACTTTCATATTGCTCTTTAATTAGACATCTCAGAGCATTTAAAGGTAACACTGGCCTCCATTTTCAGATGAAAAACCTAATGCACACTGACAGTTCTCTGAGTTATTTCAATACCAGAACCATCACTACACTTGGTAACTCTGTAACAAGACTACTGAAGCCAGAAACATCTCATGCAAAACAGTATGTGCTTCCTGCTGGCACAGAACCTTTCTACCTATTATCCCTCAGTATCATGTATTTAGCTTTTCTTATTCTTCCAGGAACCTCTGATTTCACCTGTACATATTTACATCTTTATCTAACCCCAGCATCCCTATCTCACTAAAAAAATGCTAAGACTATGGCATTATTTTAAAAAATCTCTATATTCTCTTTGCCCATACTACTCATCTATTGTACTATGCATGTGGCTGTAAGTCCACTCAGGGAAGGACTGTGTTTTGAGTCTGTAGTCAGGCACAGCCTGGCACATACTGAAGTGAAACTATTGGTAGGTGTCCTTAGTGCAAGGGTATTTCAAATAGCAAGCACCACTTGATGTCCTCTGCTCTAAACAAAGTGATATCTAAATGGCAACAAAGACCCTAGGGTTTGTTTTTGACTACTGGACAGACCTTCAGCTGCTGCTAATTGTTTCGATTTAGCAGAAACCTGCAATTGGAAGTCTGGCCCTAACTATTACATTTCAGGAAAAAATGTCAAAGACAAGTTTGGCTCTATTTCAATGTTGTCAATAAATTACCTGTAAAAGATTTTGGTAGCAAATACCAATGGCCAAATCTTTTAAGTTCCAGTTCAGTCCAGGGAAAAGAAAACTTATTTTTCATTAAATGAGATTAATGCATGCAGTCAGAGATTTGCAAATTCAATTCCAGCAGAAACACCACTAGGCACTATGATGCATATGTCTGCATCTTGGTGTAGTAGCTTTGAAAATATCAGAGCAGGTTAGACTCAAGACGAAATCAGAAGCCTATAGTTCTCATTACAAAATCTTCTAACAACAGCGAGTTCCACAGCACTTGGCTCAATTTAACTACAAGTATAGTGAAAACTGTAGGGCTTGGGATATTCTATGTTTCTTGAAGCCCTGGGGCACAAATCATTTGCCAGTACATTTCTTTTTTTTCCAGAAGATCCTAAAGAGATTGTTCACTATATAAGTGATTTAGCTGAAGACTTAATTTGTATCTGTGTCATTAGGACTATGTAAGAGTCATCTGAAAGAAACATATACACACATCTGTCCCACAGTGTGTGGTATGGAATGAGTGAAGAATGGATCAGCATATACTGTAAATTGTTCCATAATGACTCATGGATTAGCTGTAACTGCTTCAAACAGAACATTCCTGAGTGTTAAGGTAAAACTGTCTTTGACTGAGACTTACCTGGGGGGAAAACCAACAAAAAAAATAATTGGAAAAGGAGCATTTAGCTGCTTACCTGGCTTGCACTGGAGTATTTTTAAGCTCCTCTCCATCATCTTGTATCATTGGATAATTGCTTCAGATTAGTTCTGTAAACGAGTTGAATATAAAATCAAAATGTGTCCTTAAAGAGTATTAATTGATGGTCATCTTAAATCTTGATAACAAAAGAAATATCTCTCCTTATCTTTTCAAGACACATTGAGAAGTGTTCAGTTAGACAATCGTAAGAGTAAGAGCAAGAAGTTTTTATTATGCTGACTCCTAAAGGTCCTTCTCAAGAATTATGAAAAATTAAGATACTTCAATAAATAAACATTTCAGGTATTATCTCAGAGTTACAAGCAACAACTTTGACTTCCAATCAGAGAAAGAACAGAAAGGAAAAAAGAATAACGAAATAGAGGAAAAAGGAATAGAGACAACTTTTTATATAATGATTAGGTAGCATCCTTTGAAAACACACTTTTGTCAAAGAAAAATATTCTTGTATTTTTCCTGTCATCTTCTGAGCTTCAGTAGCATAATTTACTGAATGAAATTGGCTCTTTCAAGGGAAAAACTGTTCAGAAAAAAAGCCAGCAAATCATCATCTGGCTTTGCAGCTTTGCTAATTCCACATCCCCAGTATCTGGATGAAGATCACAGGTTCATGGCTAAATTTTTCTGCCCCTGTTAGTAAAAAAAAAAAAAAAAAAAATAATGAAAAGTTTAAAAAAGGATCAACAATTCTAAATCACTCTGTAGAAAACAAGAAAAAGAGGTCATGAAAAGTTATAAACTTTTGGATATTGCTGAAGAAATTTCTATTGCCTTAAGCAAGAAGGCAAAGAGAACATACCTGAATATTTCAATCCGGATAACTGTGGGGGCTATCTGTATGATGTACAAAACAAGAGAGAAGCCTAGCACGGGAAACTACCTCCTGGGTTAAATTCAGCTTCTCATAGTGCCAGGCTCTATATCACATAACCCTTTCAGAACTGCATTAATTCCTTTCAGAAAACTGAAGCACAGACATTTTGTCACCAAAACATACTGTTTGAAAACGCACTACTAAGCCTTTTGCTTATTCATACATGATTATAATGTTTGAACTTTTTAGTTTCAACTCAGTAGACACTTTGATGATAAATATGAATCAAGCAATGCTTCATATACGAAGCAGAGTGCATTGCAATATTTTAGTTTCAAGGTGACAAAGAAATTAATTATAATGATTAAGTCTGTACTATGGAAAAAAAATTGAAAATTCTTAGCCAGGTGGAAATGCTCAAGAGCAGTATTCTAAAACTTAACTGGGGACTAACATCTACTGAGTGGTTTAGATGCATATTATCAGGATATTTCTCAATGCTATCCAACACTTAGCTGAGACTAAGGCCCAAGGTCATCCTTCTTCATCTTTTCATCCTACCTGTAGGAATTTCACTTACCTATTCTGTCTAGTTCAGAAAACAGAAGCACAATGAAGTACCTCTATTGTGGAAGCTTTCTTCAAGAAGGGACATATTTATTTCCAGTAGGAAGGGGCATATGTATTTCCAGTAAGAGGGAGGCAATATTTACTTTCCAAAGATTTTTGGCACTGCAGGGGGATCCCTTTCAGATTTGCAACAGCAGCCTACTTCTGAAACCTTTTAATCATCTTCACTGCTGGCAAGACATCTGTTGGAAGTTTTGGAAAACTGAAAATGAAAAGGCTCATAACTCTACAGAATTCACTAATAGAAAGTGAGAAACAAAACCTGTGCAGTATTACTTAAAACTTCAAAATATGCTGATAATAAATGGAATCTGGCTAGATACATTTTGGAGTTGAAGCCCTGCAGTAAGCATCTCCAGAGCTAGGCAAATCAGTTCTTACAAAAATTTAGGCATATACCTATATTGCAATACCTGTTATGTAGCCCTGGTGCACTTCCTGCCTATGAAGTTCAGTATTCCCAGAAAAATATTACTCAAGAAGGATAGGTCAAACAAAAAAGAATCCCAAAATATGAGGATTTCAAGGTCAGCAATACCTAGGAACTTCACAGAGGTTATTGTGCCCCTGTATCAGAAAATATGGGGCCAGTATGGTCCCTGGGATCTGGAGAGGTACTGATAGCATCTGAAAAGAGAAAAAATTAGACTGTGATTGCCAAGAAAAGATTGTTCCAGCCCTTGTACATTTAAGATAATTGATGTTAAAATTCTGAAGAAGTTCTAATCTTCATCCAAATGGACCATATCTAAAGACCTTTGTGAGCAATTCTATGCTATTGGGAGTTTCCACATTGTAAGATTGTCTTTGGTCCTCTCATCACTGCTGTCCGCCTGTTCTGTACAGAAAACAATAGGTTTTGGAATTTTATCCAAGCTCTGTTTGCAACTAACATCTTGCATTATTGAACAATTGTGAGTTAAACAGAATCATAATTTCTACACACAAAAAAGAGCTTAAAATCCATGTAGATGTTAACAGACTCAAATGGTGCATTTGACTCAAACAATGAGCCTCCTGAATTTTGGGGTCTTAATAAAAATTTACCACCCAACACCCCTACAAATAGGAACATTTTCAGCACTGTGTCTCCTTTGTGTGTAGCTGTAAAAGGGACAGGTGAGTAATGTTGTGTCTTCCTCTGACCAGAAAATGAGGAACAGCTTCCTATCCCTCTGGCAACAGCATGGTAGCATAAGAGTGAATATTCCTGCTCCTAAAGATAGAAAAGTTAAAGAGTAACCTAGTATTTCCTTATATTATGTAAAATTAAAACTAAAATAAAAGTAAATCGTTATTTTAACGAAGCACACTGAAAAAAAGGTGGGTGAATCAAAACTGTAGACCACTGTGAACACATTTAAAGAGAAATCTAAAGCAGCATATATCTTCTCTTAAAAACACAGAAAATGTTCCTTAGATGGCACATTGGAATGTAAGCACAGATTTGTATAAATACAGGTACATATCAACAGGTAAACACACACACTACAGATATAGTAGACTTACCTCTATATAAACATGACTTACAGAAGCAAAGGCATAAAACCAGCAAATCTGAAAAATGTTTTTTTGTTTGCACCAACTTATGAAGAAATAGATACATGCCAGTTTGTATTCACCATTATACCTGTGATGATTCAGAAATGAAAACACAGATTTGGTTCTGTGAGTTTTCAAGAAAAAAAAAAAAAAGCAGATGGAAAATGGTAGAGGGAATCCTTTCCATCATTGCTCTTCTCCTTAGGGAAGGGAGCTGACCTTTGGACGCTAACACTATGGTCATGATTATACAGTAAGCTACATTCATCTTTTTCCAAACCTCAAATCATACATATAGTGGATTCAAACTGCTGCTTCTCCACTTCTTTTTACCTAGAGTAGCCAGAAAGTCCAAGTCCTTAGATGAGAGTCTATCAAGCCTCTCTCCTTTGATTCCTAAATTGAAGCATGTCAGAGCTCAGGTGCCAGTTCTAGTAGAGTCAGAAAGCATTTGGTCATCAGTAAAGATACTGTAATACTTTCCACCTCTGAGAATTATGACACTAGCCATTATACTCATGTTTATTTCTACCCTGGGATGCTCTCTGAAAATAATTCTCCAAAGTTAAAGGGTAGAGTGGGCAATAATTAGGGCAAGTATGAACACACAAATAAATAGGGCCTTACTCACTTTCCTTTGTGTGTGGAGCCAGTTATGAAAACTACAGGCTGTACTCACTGATAGAGAAAAAATGCCCTCACTTCTTTAACATGCAGAAAATTACATTAGCTTGTGATCCCTGAAGTGTAGCAGTGATTCCTCATTTTGGGGAGGGCAGGGAGGGAGTATTCTGTTGTCTCAACTTGCTTCCCTCCTTAAATTTTTATCCCCTAGGTCACTATGTTTAAGAATGGTGATCACAAAAGAGATGCAGGTGCTATGTTGATAGAAAATACAAGGAAAGGGAAATGTTTATGTACCTTGATTCCTAAGGCAAATCAAGTGTATAACTGACTTGACCCATAAAATTTAACTCAATTATGCTGAACATTTTCGAGGTACTAAACTGTACCCAGAACCCATTGATTTGATGTAGTAATCTCATATCAAAAAACATTTTATAAGTAGGAAGATACCAAGCACCTTTCAACTTCATTAGTTTGAAGGTTAAGTGAATAAAATTGGTACATAAAACCCCAGTTGTACAACTTTGCATTTCACAAGCCTCATTTCTAAATTCAGATTCAATTCATGAACATAAATTCAAATGTCAAAGGTGCGACTCAGTAACAGAATGACAGATATATACACAGGAATCTATAAAAAGCAGAAAGTAGCCCTCTAGATCTGTGAAGGGTGGTACAAATTACTAGCAAAAAAATTTTCATCCACAACAGAGCTCCGTAGGTGCTACCAAGAATGTTTGGGTACTTTAACAGTGTCATATAACATAAGCATTTTGAGTGTGTCTATACTACCACTTTATCCTTTTACTATAATTAATGAAGCTGCTCTCGGAATTTTACCATATTGACATTGTAAAACAGGCTAAAATGTGTGTATGGAGAGCTAATGGTACACATTAATTTTAAATCAGTAACATGTTTCAGAACTTTAACTTTTTTAAGTTAAAAATTTTAAAAAATCAAAATACAAATAGGTGTTTCTTACAGAACTAACACATAAGGTGACCTGAACAACAGAGCTTTTATGCATTCATCTGAGAACTCTTGATCTAAAATGAACTCAGATAGATAAAAACAAATCAGGTATATGATTAAGGAATTCTCTCTACTAGCTCCCTACATTTAAAAGCAGAATAGTGCATCTCTAAAGGTAGAAACCTATTCCAAGCTTCGGGGTGACAGTGGAGATTTCCCTTTCTATATTGCATAAAGAAAAGTCATCTGTCATAGACAAGTCTTTCTTCATGTTGCATTAAATAAAACAAATGCAAACTCTATCTCCATTCTGAAAGAACAGGCAGAAATACTCCTGTCACCAGATACAAAGAACATTCACATTAATGTGCTGGAAATGACTACATGTGTTCTTCTGAGTTAAAGCAGAATCCTCCTGAGACCACAACTTTAGCAATAACAGTATCCCAGTTTCAACACAGCCCCAACCTGAGAAAGCTCTTCTTGAACTGGTAACTGACTCATAAGGGTGACAGCTAGCTCCCAAGGGTGTACAGCCTCTCCTTCATTCTGTTATGTCCTCAGACAGCAGGAAGGATTCAGAACAATACAGTGGCAGAGTATTTTATGCCCTTTATGCCACCATTCAAGTTTCACAGGAAAATATTGAAAAAATTAAATAAAAACCACATGAGCAAAGGATGTGAAAACAAATGTCTGCATGCTCAGTTTTACATAAGTAGATGGTGTCTGGTTTCATCGAGGCTAAAATATCGGAGTGAAAAAGCATTGAATGCCTTGTATTATGATGCTCAGTAGACATACCTGGATTTATTTCTACATGCAAAAGACTGCAATATTCTCATAGTCAGTACATATGTGTCATCTTGATGTAGGTATGTGCTTGTCCAGAAACAGTAAAAGTCAATTTGGTGACTAGTTGGAATCAGGAAGTGTTTCTGAAGCTTGGCCATATCTGCAAAACCAATTTTTTTCAGACAACGGGCTGTAATTAGAAAGAAATATTCTGAAGGGGTTTCCAAAGAGCATTAATCTAGGTCAGCATTAATCCAGTCTCAAGTGGGGTTCAGTTATTTTTCCTTTGCATCTTTCCACTGAAATGTTCATTTTAACAAAGCTTTGAGAAACCCATGAAACGGCATAAATTACATTTCCAGCTTGCAGAATAAGATTTTGAAAGAGTTGCTGTCAGTATGCGGCAACCCATATTACCTTTCCATTTTAATTCTGCACTTCACACAGATGGAGACACTGAAGGTCACAGAAGAGAAGAATACAGCCCAAATCTCTGTGAGAAAAAAAAATTTGGAGAATTTTTCAGAACATTTGTCTTAGTATGGAGTACTGCTTTCCCAAGATAGCTAGAAAGTAAAATGTATAAGTATCAAAAATCAGCAAAATGCTCAGTAACATTTACATACGCTACTTGTTTATGGACTGGAAGAGGTAACATACCAGCATTACTGTGTGCTAAATGCCTAAGCCTGACTTGAAAGTATTCCAAGGTATTAGCAATGTTTTCTTATTTTGCCTATTTAGAAAAAGAAAGAGAAAATGTAGAGGTGATTTTGTTCAATACATTTGTAAGAAGGACTCATCTCACCTAATTTAGTTACATTATCCCAAATCTACAAGCTGGCCTGCAAAATTTTTCTCAGTGGCCTACAAAGAATTTCAATTCTTCCCATCCCAAAATAGGCATGCTGCATTCCGATATCATAGAATCACAGAATCATAGAATAGTTAGGGTTGGAAAGGACCTTCAGATCATCTAGTTCCAACCCTCCTGCCATGGACAGCGACACCTCCCACTAAACCATGCCACCCAAGGCTATGTCCAACACCGCCAGCAATGCAGCATTCACAACTTCCCTGTGCAACCCATTCCAGTGCCTCACCACCCTTACAGTAAAGAATTTCTTCCTCACATCCAATCTAAACTTACCTTGTTTAAGTTGGAACCTCACCACTCACCAGTATCTCTTAGATGTTCCTAAATGCTTCAGGGTTTATCACAAGTAGCTCTCATGAAGAAAGATGATTTTTTAATTTTTGTTCTAGAAAAACATCCTTATGTTTTAAATACTAATGCATTAAAAGTTCTGAAGACAGATTTTAAATCATTAATTAAATTTCGCTATCTGTTATAGCACAGATTTTCCTTTGAGAATAAAGATTAAGCAGAAGGCTTATCTTTGTCTGTCAGATTGTTTGGATTGTAAAGGTCTCTTCTCCCTGGAAGTATCAGTGCCAGCTAAATCTATATTTTGCCTTTGCTTTTGCCCCCCCAAGCCCCTGACTTTATTCAAGCAAATTTTGAAGGAAATTTCTAGAACATGTTCACATGTTCTGGAAAGCTGCTATATTCAAGCAGCAGCATCTGAAAGGTCATGATGCTTAACTTACATGTGTATCATAAAATCAGGTTTGAAGGGGTTTTGGAAAAAGGAATATAAAGTGCAGTTTATGAGGCTCATCTCCCTTCGAACTCCTGTGATCCAGACCATGACAAGTTGCCTATTTGCCAGCATAAACAGGAAAATGGTTACAATTATGTTTCCCAGTGCTGCTGTTCTGGAAAGTTTTGACCATTTAGGATGTTCCAAAGTCAGTGGTTATCCAAGAAGCACAAGTAAGAGGAAGGCCACAGCAGGAAGGAATTGTGCATCACTAAGAATTAGGATGCCAGCCCACAAGCTGAGTACTAGCAAATGTATCATGATATTTGTAAGGGGAAAAGAAATGGCTGAGAGGCCTTAAAGAGGCTGAATTAACCATTGGGTTTCCACAAGAGCCACATCCTATGGGACAATGCAGAAATGTGACACATCTACATGAAAACCTTCCGGAGAGATGGAGTCAGGATGACTACAGTAGTGAACTGTCTCATACTTTTACCACAGACTGCACAGAAAAAATTATCAGGGTTTTGCTGTTGACTTCTGCAGATAATTGCAGAGTGAGCAAGAGTTTCTGAGATGGTTCTCATGGCTTTAGGGTTTGATTTTGGTTTTTTGTTTTTTTTTTTTTTTTTTCCCAAGCAATGCCTTAAAATACCTTTTATGTATGAAAGTGGAAAAGGGAAAGATCTAATTCACATCTATGCATCTAGCTTTCTGCATAGCACAGGTTTCTAAGGTGAGCCAGAGCAGGAATGTAATGTAGCATCCTAAAATTCAGGGCTAATAATACCTCCTTATGTGCCATGTTTCCTTTGAGGTACACCCACATTAAACAAAAAACGAAACAAGCAAACCCTGATTATATGGTTTGCTCCTGAAATTTGTGCTTAAGTGTATATTTGGTGAACACCATCTTTCTCTTAGGTGGCAAATATAAACCAGACTGTATCCATTTACGTATTTCTGGTTCATACAATTCAGTGAGCCTGGATACAACAACCATGAATAACTGAGGCAAATCAAACCTATGACTGTATGTTAAAAAGTATAATTAAACATATTTCTATTGATACTTACTTCAATTTCTCACACTGAGCAACTTAAAAGGAAAAGGACAAAACTGTACCAGAGTGATTTAAGTTACTAATTCATTCATTTTTGCAGGAAAACACTTCTGTTTAAGAAAAATTAGAGACAAATTCTGCAGGTCATTTAGGTGTTGAATAAAAAGGACAGAGAGGCCTAGCAACATTTATCTTGGTCTTCCACTGAGCAGCAATAGTGAAGAAACTGCCAAGGTTTCTTTAAGATGCCAGAAATAAAAGCCAGGTCCTATTCATGGAATAGGAAAAGTTAAGTCAGTATAACAAAGTCAGCCAACTAGCTTACCTTGGGCAGAAGTTGCTCTAGACTGTAGTTCTAATTTGTTTGGCTTGGTATAGAATACTTTACCTAGCCCATGCACCTGTATGTAAAATCAGTTCTTCCTAAGGAAGTTAAATTTGATAGCATGGGTTGCAGATGACTGAGCATGATTTCAAGCGTTTTTCAGCAAGTACTGCTATTTTTACTCCACATCATCAACACAGGTTGCTGCAAAACTGTGTCAATATAATAAATCACCTATTGAAAATGCTACAAGCACTGATCCATACATTTAGCATTATTCAGTACAAGTATGCACCAAGTAAGCATAGGGTATCACTTGCTTACATTTTTTATTTTTATTCTACAGTAACAAAATGAACTGTTAGGAGCTGATATGAGAGGAACTTGGGATTTGCAGAAATATGAAGAGCTTAGGTAGGCCAAGAAAGAAGAAAAAAACAACCTGATCTGAGGCCTCAGGAATTGCAATTAGTTCAAAGTGAGACATGGTTGGACTCCATGATTCTAAAGGTCTTTTCCAACTTAACTGACTTCCATGATCATATTCTGTGATTATATCACCTACAAAGGAAACAATACAACAATTTTCAATTGCAGTTCCAAATCGTGTCTACTTTGTCAAAGTTGCATTTCAGTTAAACTGAGGTGCTAGCGGGACATTTCCCATCTCTTAGAAGTGAGGCAGGCAGCAGTGCAAAAATTGCTTCTGGTCCAGGAGTCCTCCAAGAGGGAAGATACAGAGCAGACAGAGTCTGAGGCACACACACAGGTCATACATCACCAGAAGGAGTAAATGTCCAGCCTTCTGCCAACAGCCCTGCTAGCTGCCAAACACTATCACAGGAAGATGGATAAAACTGGGATCCACTACAAAAAAAGCTCAGAGGTCACTGAAGCCACATTAGGAAATTGAGATCTCTCTTTTCTGTAGCACAGTCAGCTGGAAGCAGGCACCAGCAGCTGAGTGTGGAGCACCTCACCTGAGTCCGTACCTGGTTCCTAGCTGTGGGATATGCAGACTAGCTGGCTCAGGGCTGCTAGCAGCACAAAGAGCTGTGGAGGCTAACCCAGACACTAAGGATTACACTTTATTGGATTTGAAGAAAGAAATAAGCAATCATGGGATTCCACATAACCCTAAACACCATTATTCACTGCATACATTATTGATGATGCAAGAACAGTTACATCCCTGCATAAGCATGCATCTGAAATCACAATCTAACTTGCATGTGGCTTAGCATAAAGGAAAAGGGTTAACACTGAGCTCTACTATAATGAGGGCCTTTAACAAGATACAAAACTTTGGGTTTGCAATGATTTGGGGGGCTTGGGGAGGAGAATATTTTTCCACACTACAGTAATAAGCATTTTGCAGAAATGTACTTTAGTTCTTTTTTGTGTGCTGTTTTCCTCTAAATTATCAGCTTTTTTTTCCCCTTAAATCATCGACTTCACTTATCTTTTGTATAAATATTTTTCTGACTGCATTTTAAACTAAAATTATTTCAATTTACTGACCCATGAAAAGCCTTTCCATAATTTAATCAGGGATAATAATCAGTCTCGAAGCTGTTAAATTCCTCAACTGCAATTTTCCACATAATGAACAATAAATTTTTACATTCAATAATAATGAAGTGTATACTCACCGAGGCATACATTTGTAACCACATAGTTTTGAAAGGAATGACATTTTTAAAAGCAGTTACATTCCACACTAATTAATTTTGAGAACATAAACACTCTCCAAAGTTGCAAAATTAGACAATGATACAATTCATGTGTTGTAATCATAAAAGCTTTTCAACTCTGAAGATATTTTTACTTATTATTTCCACCACTACTAGGCTTTTGGAGCATATGGATGAATACTATTTAGCCAATCAGCAATACAAAATGTATGCTTTACATTTCAGCTTAGGCTTCTGGTGTTTGCAGAGCAGCGTGTCAAACTGCTGTTCCCACAGCTGTAAAGACTGCTTGAGACTAAAGAAAGCATTGAACCACAGTCTGTCTTCACATAATTGGAGTGGTGCAAAGTTTTGTTTGGGGGTGTTCATTTTAAAAACAAAGCCCCATCTGACAAACCCCAGGTTATTCTCCACATAATAAAAGTGAGGGGCTATTCATTAGTCTGTAACATATAATTAACATCAGGACTGGCTCTATACACCTTATAGGCAATGACGACTATTTTTTTCTTTTTAACTAACACCATTTAAAATCACGAGACAAAAAAAAAAAAAAAAATTAAAAAAAAATGATACAGCTGCTGAGGGAATTTCCAAATTAAGAGGTCCTTGAGATTGCAAACCTGCCCCAAAAACATAACAGACATTCTTCATAAAGCCTTCACAATAGCAGAGGCCCAGGTTACAGCTTTTAACTGCTGCAGTGCTAGCGCTTTGAGGCAGGATGCGGAGAGGCCGTACAAAGGGATCCTGCAGCTACTGCATATCATGGCCTAATGAATCTTTTCCCATGATAGGTACAGACCTCGGGACTGGAGTGGGAGCCAGACTGTAAGAGGAAAAGCTCAGGGAATCTGCAGTGGCAAAGGCTCAATGTGCAAGATCCTGTAGCAGCCTGGAAGATTTACCTTTATGTATGTACATTATACCAAATATTTCGTAAATTAACATACATACCTGCCTTTCATCATATGTTTCATTCTAATCTATGTCCTATCAAAAGCATACACAAATGAAGATGCTGTCAATCTTCAGGTTGCTTCCTGAAGACAAACAGACCTATGAGAGCTGAGGAAATTATTCTTTGTTCTGTCAAAACCTTATTTAGTCTCTTGAATAGTTCAATACCTTACAGGCATTTGAAGGAGATGCGGAAAAACTTTCCTCAATGCTTTTGTTAGTCATCATTTATCAAACGTAATAATTCTGACTAATTCTCAGTAATTAGTGAATAATTCCACTAGTTCTATTTGAAATGTACCATAGCAGCTTGCACATTACCTACTAGTTAGCCACAAGTAGCTTTCACTTTCATTTGTGAGAACCAGTTTACCAGATGCATTGCTGGAGCTACTGCAGGAAGATGTGTCTCCCACAGAGCACTGTAGATCTGTTCAGCATCTACTTAGAGAACACAGGGATTTCTCAGACCTTTGCCACAAGAGAGCACAGTCTTTTTCCCCAAGTGTAAGGCTTATTTAAAACTCTGCCTCTCCTACTTCTTTGCTTGTTTCTGAAACCAAAAGCCTCAAAAAAGGATTTAAAAGCAGAATTCTTGTTACCTCGCTTCAAACGTCACTATATACGTGCCTGTATATGAACTAGTCACCTGAACTGCCACTTTAGTCAACAGAGGGAATAAACACTTCCAATTATGCATTTTAACGTCTAGTTTAAGAAGAGATTAGTTGCATGCTAGATCCTTGGTTTTTTGTGCTGACCATGACAGCAGTCTAAATGACAGATAAATCTCCCCATGGCTAACATGCATTTTAAAAGAATAGGATCCCTACAAACATGTTCTTAAAAAGTTGCTGTGTGGGTTTCTTAAGTCCTTAAGCCTTCCTTTCAGTCTCATTGAGAAGGAGAGATCAGAATGATTTTTTTTTTTTTTTACCCAAATTGTCCTGAAAGAAATCACAGATTATGGTCATGAAAAAAAAAAAAAAAAAGAAAAAATGAAAAAAAAAAAAAAATCACAAAACCAGTATGGTTTCCATTAATTTTTGGTCTGAAAAATAAAATCTTATCCTCTTATTCTCTGAGGGGAACACTGCCATTTTGATATTTTTCTAATGAATCATTCTGTATTCAAACCCACACTATTTTGAAACTTGCCTGCATATTAATAGCAAAACAAATGCAATTGGAACAAGCCAACCAAAAAATTAACAGCTCTAGTTGTGAGTTCATGTTCCACATTTAGGGTGTTATCCTGTTGCAGAACAGAATTGCCTTTGCAACTGTACCCAGCTCTCCACCACCTTGTGCCTAAGGGCAGTAGTCCTTGCAAAGGTAGAAGTTTTTGGCGTTGCAATTTACCTTCCCCTGAGCTTTTCGCTCATCCCTAGGGTATATCTAATGGACACTAATCCACCCTAATTAGCCTACTGGGAAAACAAAAGATAGCTTACAAGCCTTGAAAAGTTTGTTCAAGGAAGTCCACATCCCTGGCAAAGAAATTACTGCATTTCCAATCAAGACAAAAGGACAGATTGGATCACCATAATGAACTCTGATTTTGTATTGCTTTAGAAGAATAAAATGAGGGTGAATTAAAGCTCTGAAATCTTTTAGTGAAAAAGCAAATGAAAGCTTTAAATTATGCAATTTTTTCTGTCAACTGAATAAGCATGACTTTATAAGCATGATTTAATCCAAAAAACAGATGCACTCTTCCCTTGAGACAGAAATCTAAGCCAACTGGCTTGCATAAGCATTTTCTGTGCATGATTACTGGACATGGCAGGTTGAAAGAACCAAGAAGCAGGAGTTTGAGCCATTGCAGGAGATGCAAAGAACAGAGGTCCAGATCTTCACAGGAAATAAAAGCAGGCAAGAAAGAGAATAGTGGGGGAAGATATTCAACAGTGTTTAATCACAGAGTTCAGGAATCAGGCTATGAATGCAGTGATGACATGTGTAAGCAGCAGTCCTCTTTGTGCGGTTTTTCTGCACAAGCAGCATTGCTAGTTCTCGTACATCATCCATAACCATGGTTACAATTTTTACCTAGTAATGATTCCATTGTAATTAATGGATGTTCCCACTGCATAAGGCAGAATACTGATGAGAAAACTGAAGGGTAGACAATGGTTTAACTATCTTTCATTAAAGTCTCACTTTACATTGAGCAAGCGGCATTCATCATGTTGCCTCTCAGCTTTCTATTCTTTCCAATTATTGATGAACTCAACTAACAGATTTCCACTTCAGTAGATTTTTCTTTATCCTGTTTTGTGCAGTGCATCTCCTGCCTTTTCAAGGCAGATCACAGATAAAAGGTAGAAGCCTATTACACTTTTAGTTTACTTTGGTTTTGTAACAGAATAGATGTCATTCTGTGCATCTTGCTGTAAACACATTTCCAGCTTGTTAACAACTAATTACAGAATATCCTGGATATAGTTGAAAATCAGTAAATTAGATTTGATGCTAACATATTAGTGTATGCAAAAACCACTGCTGATTGAACTTTTCAATCTGAAAATGGCCTAAACATTCAGATTTGAGAACACATAACATTGATAACTTAGTAATGTACAGGGGCCAAATTCTGGCCTACACACCATCTGCACAAATGTCACTGATTCAGACGGGACAGCACAGTTCTCCCTTCAGATTTCTTTTAGTGTTATTTTTCAGTTTTGGTATTTCCATGTCACTTAATTTTGTCCTAACGTTTTCAGGTAAAAACTTCACGAAATTTGTGATTTTGCTGCCTGGTTAAAGAAATCAAACATATTTTGGTTCTTTCCCTCTATTCATTCCTGTGTCCATTGCACAAAGTGGAAAGGAGAGAAGCCCGAGGAGCAGCAGATGAAGCAGGACCACAAAAAACAGGAAAGTGAAAGCTGACTGCTGCCAGCTTCCCACCAACACTAACTATATGAGAACTAGAGCCTTTAATCCCATATACGTGCACATGCATATGGATGACTGTAGTGCCCCTGATGAATAGAAATGTTTGTCTTGCTTATGTGAAAAGACATCAGCTGCTTTTGGTTTCAAAGTCAAGATGTCTGTTTTTAGCCTTTCTTTTGTCAGAGACAGCTTATGGATCTGGACTGAATCCCACACTGATAGCTCAGTAGTATTTAGCTAACTTTTCTGCAGACCATGTAGAGTTAAGAAAAATATTTAAAGTCATTATCAATGTTTTTGGAAGTTGTGTTAAAGTGTCCCCTTCCCCTTTCTTTAGGAAGATATTGATATGCTGATAACTGCACAAAGACAATGGAAAAGCTTAAACCCAAGTTGTAGGACAGAGAATATTGGCTAGATCCTGTGCATAGAATAAGGACTCCTTTAACCCTGGCTGGATATGTATAAATAATCAAATAAACAAGACAGAGGTTAACATAAATAACAGCCTTTTTTTTTTTTTTTTTTTTTTTTTTTGAAGCGTTATGTGTCTTTTTCTCTATTCCAACTCACAACTTTGATTGTCAGCTTTTGTGAATCCACAAAGAAATTTAACTATATTTGAAGATCTTCCAGTTGCAATGTGCCACAAAGTGACAAAAAAATGAAATAGTAGTCTGTCATTCCCCCCCAACTTTTTCATACTATACAACTCAAAAGCTTTCTCAAGCATTTTTTAAAAGCAGATATTTGTTTCTTAGAACCACTGACTAAACTCAATTTTTTCACTAGCTACAAGTCTAAACCAGATACTGTTGAACAGAATGAACTTCAGAACAATTTTATTTCCTTTTTTCTTCTTGCTTCTAAGGACTAAAAAACCCCCAAAACAACAAACCACCCTACAACCACAACCAAGTTTGATTTGTTTAAAAATGAAGAATATAAACATTACAAGATCATTAATTATCTCCAGGGTTGGACAAATACTCTGAGATGATGCTTACATAGCTTCTTTGCAGTTTAATATATTGACACATACCCAAAGCAGCTTTTTTTTTTAGAGGGATGTTGGCTTAGAGAGGAAAAAGGTTTTTTCTTAAAACCTGGAACATGGTGAATGGAAAAGGAAATTCTAATTTGATAATATTATTTGTCAGTCTTAAGCAAGCTATTTCATATATTCTTGAAAAGGTCCAAAAGAAATTACAGAAACCTGACATTTGAGCCATTTAAAATTCAACTAAAGCACAAGAAATGCTCTATACAGAAGAGGTGAACAGAGAAAATAGCAAAAGAACCAGATGTCTGTCAGGCTTTTCAGTATTTAACTTTAGCATCAGTATGATGAAGAGCAACATAAAAATCAGTCACTGCTACAGCCAAGGAAACATACATACAGTTTTAGCACAGCCAATATATGACATTTTTAGGAACATGGAGTGCATCCATTTTGTTCTTGAGTTTGTACATTTCTGCAAGGATAGCCAGGTTTTTGCAAAGCAAAACACAAAGAGAAAGACCAGGAGGCTGGATATGCTAAGTGTAGTCTAGCAGGATATATAGAACCATTGATTGCCCACCAGATGTTTTTCAATGGAACCAGTGTTTTAATGGCCAAGTTTTACTGAGCTCCATGATGTCAAACATAAGATCCTCTACCACATGACTCAAGAAATTAAGGATAAAAGCACTGACTTAAGTGTGACTGTGAATCTGGACAAATTCCTAGTGATAAATTTCTATTGCAGAATGTATATACTGACCAAAGACATACAGGGGAGGCTGAATGAAGATAAGAGAAATATTACAAAAGTAAAAAATTCAAGTGTGTGAAAAAAAAAAGGATGGTAACAATTATTATCATTAGAAAGTTTTCCGCAAGCACTTATAACTTGCACTTCAATCAACAGACCAGTTTAGGTAGAGTGCTCTGCTGTCAAACCCTATTAATCACATTAATGGCCAAATTTAGGAACCTAACTTTTTATGGTATTTTCTGATATTACGATCTATATAATTGTTCTGTTCTAGTGACCAACAAACTACTAAAATACATCCATATCTTGTGGCCCAAATAAGAGAGAGAAACCTCCTGGTGTCACATTTTCCTCTCCTCTTTTAAATTGAAAACAAGGATTCTTACATTATCAGATTTCACACAGAATTTGTCCTCAGAAAGAAACTGAAAGACCAGACTTTTCCTCTGCAAAACACTGAAAGGCACCTCTGCAACACACTGAAAGGCAGTGGTTGGAAGGAAGGAAACAATTCCTGTCCTATTGCTGCTTTGATTACTATTTATATACCACTTAGTAAAGAATTTGTAAGAAAAAAAGAGATTTCCTTAAAGTTCCTGGTAAGCTCCCATCACTCCATCACACTCAGGCAACCTCAGCTAAAGGCCTCGTCACTGCTCCATCTATAATTCTAAACCATAGTATCAGATGATTTCACAACTGTCTCTCATTAACTTCTACCACATAAAATCCTTGGGATGAATGTTCCGTACTTACTCAGTATTTTTTTCCAGTTACAGAGAAATACTGAGCATTAACACACCAGGTTAAGATTCATTGGAATATTTGAGAAGAAAGAGGATGCATGTCTATAAATCATTTGAAAATAGACATGCACATATGTTTTTAATTGACATAAGGACATGATTCATAACAGAATATAAGGAAAAAAAATCTAGTTACTTTATTTTGGTCTACTGATTAACACTCCTGCACAATCTCTGCATGCGACCAATGCTGGCACTTGGAATTTTAAGCACTCTGTTGACAAACTGTCCAGAATCACAAATGGCTACACCATCATGTCATTAATGCTTTCAAGGCAAAACCTTCCAAAAAGGTTTTATAGAGAATTAGCTTACCAGAGTTCTACTTAATTTCAAAGTTACACCCAGAATTTTAAAAACATTCCAGACAGTGTATGGCTCGTGAGACTTGACGCTCTGTTTAATGTTAAAGAAGCTCAGTACTTCCTGGAATAGTGTTGTTTCACACACAACTCTGCCAAATGTGACTTTAGGGCTGATGATTCCCAAAGCAGGGGGTCTGCTTCACAAAACTTCTGGAAACTTCAGCCAAAACCATTTACCTGTTTCTAAGGAACAGACAGGGGAAAACACAGAAATTTTGGTCCTGCTGAAAAAAATAATAAATTAATAACCCTTCCTTATTAATTTGGTTGTGAAACAAAGCCTGGAATTAGGAAAGGAAGTTTTTCTGTGTCAAGGACAGTCTTTCATCTACACCTGCGAAAACCTGCTTATACTTGGCCCACCCAGACTCATATCAAGAAAAAAGACTGTTTAAGCAAGTCCAGCACGAACTGGAAGTTGGAATTGAACTGCAAATTTCCCTGAAGACTCCTCCTACTTTCAACACACTATTAACATGCAGCTGAACAAAACATTTCCTGCAATTAAAGTATAAGTAGAGAACTTGTGATGACAATTTTTATCCTATGTGACACCTGGGCTTAAATCTGAAAGAGGGAATCTGTGACTGGAGGCAGAGGCTGGAAGTGTGAGGATGGGGACCAGCTAGAGACTGAGAAGCAAAGACATTTTGTAAGAGGAATCAGGACGGCAACTGGGCATACTTGGCCAAATACCGAGGATGGAAACAAATACAGCTGGCAGGGGAAACTGCCCAGTGGAAACATGTGGAAGCAGAGAAAGGAAGGCAAAAAAATGTTGATACATCACTCAGGAGCAGGAACAGAGCTTCAGACTGCCAAATCAGTTTGTCATTAAGAGCTAATTTACTACTTAGCTTACTTCATGACGTGTGAAGATATGTTCAGAACTGTCTCAACCAACAATGGAAGCAATGTAAACATCTATCTACCTTCTAGACAACAAGAGTTAGTTACAGTAAGTTAGTGCCTATTGACAAAGTTGAGTTTAGGCTACTTGAATATTTAAAAATTCTGCAGCAGAGGTAGTAAGAGAATTTAATTTCTCTGGGCAATGCACAGGCCAGGTGAGACTAATATTCCCTTCTAATCCTGCATCTTGTCTCCTCCCATAGCTGTCCCGTAGACATCTAGGGAAGCATGAGGTAATATTTCCCCTAATGCACTCTCCGGTGAGATAGGAAACAGGATATTTACAACCGAAATCCAATGTCTCAGTGCTGTGTCTTTCCTTTTTCTTCAATAGGTTTACTTGATAACTTTCAGAAGTCAGTCAATTTTAAGCATCCACAGTGTCCCAGGTCAGAGTAATCCTTTATGTGAAGTTACTCCCTTTGGTTGGTTTTGAGCCTGCTGCTGGCTAGTTGTACTTAAAGCCCTAGTTCTTATATTAGAAAAGACAACAAGCAATCATTTCCTCTTCCACTCCCCTCTCCATCACATTTATCAGTTTACAGACCTTTATCCCTTTTTTCCTGCATCATCTGCTGAGTTGTATCTATTTAATCATTCTTCATGAAAGACTCCTCATTTTCTTTCTCTCTTTCTCTTACAGTCTTGTACCTTCTTTAACAGACACATCAGACCAAAATACCAATCAGTATTAAAGAAAATTATATAAATTAAGATACTATGCACAAATATGACAAGAAGATTTGTATTTTTCTGAGTAACTCTAAACAGGTAAGCAAATGCCGAGTCCTTGCATCTGTGCCCCATATTCAGTGCTTTCATACAGGTACTACAGATGAGCTTTAAAGAAAAAATTTCTAAGGGGAGGGAAAATAAGTACTCTTCTGGAAAAGCTTCAGAGAGAGAAGATATCAAATGTATAGCCCATGTTCATGTAATGAGGAAGCAAAAGAAGATGTTTGCTTTGACAAGAGAAACGAACAAACAAACAGAGCTTCCCTAGCAAGAATAAGAAATGTTAATTTTGTGCTAGAAAGTTACTGAGAATACCAGTGAGGAAAGAAGTACAGTTACTCAAAAAAAATTAACTGTGTTAATACTGAAGAGGTGAAAGGGAGCCAGGGATAAGACATGGGCTTACAGGAGTAATAAATAGATGCATGGATTGTAAAAAAGCTTTGGTGTGTTTGAAGGCACAAGTATTAATGCTAAAAAAGAGAATACAAGGCTCCAGAAATTTAAGATATTTGTTTGTGCCTGTGTGCTTCCTTCTCTTCCTCCAAACATATTAAGGGTCAATCAAGACCTGGGCAGAGCATATTGGGGTGACCTCACCAGCAGTTAACAGCAATATCATATAATAACATTTCAAATAATACAGAATTTTTCAAGATATTCAGAAGGCAGGGTGAGGAGAGAGGCGGGTATTAGACAAGTTGAATCGAAACCTACTCAAAACTGTCACACATTCCTGAACATTAGCCATTACAATCACACAGGACCATCATCTTAATAAGCAAAATCTTGAGCAAGTAGTACTAAAAGCATTTGAATAGGCTCTAGAGAGCCAGTGTAACAACTTTTAGAGAAATCAGATCAAACAAACCAACACGATTATTACAGATTCCCTAAACAGAAATTAAGTGCTAGCAGAATACCTCACAACCCTGAAAAAAAAAATGATCTACAAAACAGGCAGCTTTTCACCAAAGGGCCAGTTTAGATCTTCATCTGTTTTCAACAGAGTTACGTACTTTTTCCGTTGCTGACAATGAGATCAGGCTGGGGTTCCACGTATAGGTCCAGAAGCCATTATAGCAAACAACAAAAGCTGTTGCACAAAAAATCAAACTGGAATACCTATTGAGGGGGCTAAATTTAACATCTTATATTTTGGACAAAGTATTACAGAATATATTTCCAAGTTGCCAGGAGATAAATACATTTTTGAAAGGTTAGCAAACAAATATGAAAGGCATCATTTCCAGTAAAAATATTAGAGGAAATAATCCAAAAGTTCATGAAGTTTAACTTCAGAAAATTTCAATCCACTTATGTTGCTGATCTAAAATCTTTTGGATTCTGTCTTCGCATCTTTTAGAGGGGTTTGGAGAAAGTGGATGTAGTCTTTCAGCTGATGTTTCACTGTTACGAGAAAAGCCAGAGTTTGGGGAATGACATACAAAAGTGCACTCAGTCACTGTTAAGACCCAGAAGTTGACTACCTAATTCCACTGTGTGCTCTTAAAAAGCTCTCTAGATACTAGCAACCTAGTGCTCCCCACAGCAGCTCAGATAAAGGCTAGAAGACTATGGTGTAAGTACTGTCAAGAGAGTAAGAAGTTGGCTACTGCACAGTACACTGCTGTGCTTGCACCACCCTCTGACAGAGGAGTAGGACATAAAAGCCAGTGGCTGAGTTCTTCCTCCACAAGAGCAATCCAAATAGTAACTAATATGGAGGAGAACTGTGGGAACACACTCAAGTGAAAAAACAATAAACCTTGGCACCTGACAGTTACATTACAAGCTCTGACAATAAAAAACATCGGGGTGCTACTTTCACTACTGCAAAACTAGGTGCTCTAGTGTGCATAATGTCCCTTTAAATCAGATCATACAATTTTTTTTAAACCTTTAAGTAGAATTTAAATATACTACAGACTCTGTTACATAAACTGCAGCAGATGCTTTTTATATATATATATTTTATTCTTGTAGGAGGTTTTACTCTTTCCTTATCAAAAGTTTATAAGACTAAATTGTGGATTAAATTGAAATTATGTGTTTTATTTGAATTCAAAAGCATGCAATGCCCATAGTTGTCCTGGCAGTACTTAAAAACCTGAAGCTGTTAACATATTTTCCAGTGTATTAGGGAAGACAGCAAAGCTGAATGTGCTATATGGCAACATTTTACTACTGGAGGTACTGTTGTACTTGGCAATAAAAATCCACTCTCTTCTCACACTATATAGGAAACAATACTGATCCTTCAAGCAGGATTCTATTACAGAAATCAATACACATCAATAACATTAATCATGAGAAAATAAAATATATCAAGAATACATCGCATATTTGTATTTCTTTTCTGCAAGAAAAGAAATTAAATTGATTAAAATTAATTAAATTGATTTTATATTTTTTAAAAAGTAAAAGCAAGGAAGCCTGCTAGCATGAGGATTCTTAATCAGAATTTAAATTCAAAGTACCAAATTATTTAAGCACAGATTGCAAAAGAGAACCATTTCCCAAGTCAAGTTATAAAAATAAGAAAGATGATGATGATGGAACAATATAAAATCATCAGTGAGTTACGTCTGTTCAATACTCTTTCCAGAGATGGTACAAATGCTTCAGAAATAACCTGGTGTATTGTATTATTTCCACAGATAGAAAACATCACTTGCCAAAGTCAATAACCATGTGGCATTTATACAACAGTATACAGCCTGCAATCCCTTGAGTGTAGCAAAGAAAAAACAAGCTCCCAAGTTGTGAAGTTCAAATTCAGACTCCCCCAAAGAATAAAGATAGCTGAAGCCAGATATTGTTTCAACACAATAGAAGATTTGAAGCCAGCTGCACATTTTGGTTATATAAATGACTGTTTGTGAATTTCAAGTGTTTTCATGAATTGCACTTTGGTTTGATCCACAAGCAAGATCAAGGCAAGTGACAAAAGTTCAGATATTAATTTGGACTCAAAGGTTGGATCAAGACTGACTTGATGGAAAGTGTGCAAAAATGGACACTAATTTGCTCTGTGGTGCAGCTGACTCAAAGAGAAAAAAATACACTTTAGATGAATGGGAATATTTTGGTTCTCTTTTATAAAAAAGTGTGCAATTCTGATGTAAAAGTTGGTGGCATGAAAGACTCCACAACAACCCTTAGAAAACTGCTTCAGTGGTAACTAAAAAGGTGCACCTTCTTTCTAATCTAAGTTTATCCAGGTCCCAAACTGCTGTCATTGGATCTTCTGACAGCCTTCCCTGCTACACTATTGATCCCAATTTTCAAGTTATATTCACCTTATAACTACACATCAGCAATGACTGCAGTGCCCACTAAGCTTCTCTTAGTCAGGTTAAACAAAATAAATATAAATACAAAACACGTACGTTTCATAATCCCCTCTTGATTCTGACATTTGTTTTCTGATCAGTTTTTCACCATCCAACCTGAATTATTGATGCTTAGGCACACTAAAGCTCAACAGTCCCTGCATCAATACCAAATAAAAAGTGCCTTGAGATTCCTTTGCTTATTTGTGTAAGGATCATATCAGCTCTTTTGGACACAGCAAAGGTAGCAATCAGTTATTACCCATTTTGATTCCCAATTCTTCAGTCACTTTTTCCAAGTCAGAAACACCTCTCCTCTAATTACATCTGTCCCCTTGGCTAGTAGACGTAAGAAGTTTTTGGCCATATTCAGACATACTATTTGTTGCATTCAGATGACCATATGATCTAGATTTTCCTTTCTCATTAATCACTCCTTGGGTCTTTATGCCACTCATTACACCAGCAGTGAAACTTTTAGATTTTATTCCAGCATGTTATTATAGATAAATATTAGACATAATGTTGATGCCAATTAACTAGGATTAATACCTTTTGCAGATATCATCATGCTTGTGGTTGTGGAGAAAGATGGTATTTTCACTGGAATGAGAACAACAACACGACCATAGAAACTTTTCAAAAACTCCCAAACCCTCACACAATATAGTCTGCCAGACTCTAAGGTCAGAATCTCTCATTGAAAAGAAGATATGGAACAAGAGAGGCGGTGAGAATTTTGTAAAGTTCTCAGGTTGCTTTGTCATTCTTCCAATTCTTCCTTTCCAGCCCTCCATCCAACATGATGGGATGAAACCTTCTGAACGAATAAGTTGGAAAAGTCTGAAGGATTACTTGAAACTCTTCTTGTCCTCTGGAAAATTCTAAAATCCCTCCTGTTTAATTGCATCACAGCTTGTATAACACTTTGGCTGCATTTCCTTCTCTGCTTTGTTTTGTTTGTGTTACTAAGAATATTTGCATGAAAACAGGATATTTGTTTATTAAAAGTTCATCATCTCCTGCTGTGTATTCTCTACTTTAAGTCATATTCCTTAACATTTATTAGTAGGAGGAGACCATAAATCCTGTTTCCCATAAATGTGCCTAATAACAATATGAGCAAAGAAAACTGAAGTCAAGTAGAGAGATTCAGGGAGAAAGAACAAGAGAGTAAGTGAGAAGGAGAGACTAGATGATAAATGATGATAGTATAACTTGTGTTTTCCAGGGGCAATGGCCCAAACCATTCCCCATGCTGAGTGAACTTTATTTCAGTACTTTTTATCCACTCTTCCCAAACAGTCATGTCCTCAGCTTGGGCAGGCACACATGGAAGTCCTACCATCAGAGAGCAAGAAAATAATTCCTCCTCACCCTTTTTAGTTCTACTGGTTTTGCTTACAGAGTATACCAAGCTACAGGAGGAATATGTGACATGGGAAAGAAGCATTCACATTATCCACACAGCTGGCACCCTAGATGAGGAGCAGGGGAAGAAAAGATTTAGATGTTGGCCAAGAAAGGACTAAGCAAACCTCAAGTACAATCTTAGGTTTAGATTCATAATGTCTTCTCATTTATCATTTTCCTTCAAAATATGGTTTGCATTTCCAAGATGTACTAGATTGATAGATTCTCACATGACTGAACATGTTTATAATTTTGAAGGCTTTTTTTAGCTCTAAAATCTGCAAAGATCTACAAGTAGTTGGCTACAGAAAATGAGTGAGGAACTATTCTGAAGTGCTAAGCAATAGCCCAAAGCATTAACATACACAACACGCACCCAAAGGATTTCAACTCACCCTCTGCAGGATAAAAATGGAGATTACATGCAGTCACTACCATTTTCAGAGCTAGATATTTATAAATCTGGGGACATTTTTCTTCCAAATAGGAATCCAGGCATAAGAAAGAGATGTAAGGAAAGGACTAGGAATAATTCCACAATTCTGGCATACAGTACAATCAATATTATATGATCACATCTTGAGTGATGTCAAGCAACACTAAGCAAAAAAAAATTAAAAGTTTTTAAAATTTAGATTTAGCAATCTAAAAATAGAACAGATACTGCCTTTTAGAAACCAGGTGATAAGCTTCATAGGGTGAATGCATCTATTTCTTCTGGTCCCAGCTAGCTTAAACTCACTCATGAAAATTTAAGAGTAGTGTTTTAAATCTTACATAAGAGTAAAATCTTTTTGTTGGTTTCCCAAGAAGCTGGCCTGTCAGATGTATCCCTTTCTCTCTTTCTTGAAATACCTTGTTTTGCCTAAAGTTAGATTCAAGATGATCTGTCCTCCTAGACCTAAACCACATATTTTCACTGATGTGGGATGGATTCCCAGCTACACCAGATTTCTCCTCAAAACATAGAAGTTTCACATACACAAAGTGAGTCTAAAAGTTCTGCCGTTTAAAACTCTTGCTGCTACAGGGAGCTTGACAACAGAAAACAAGAAATCAGGCAACTACCCATCAGCTCAAATGTATTAGTGACATTCTTTCCACTTGTTTTCATGTGATGTTTTTTAGCTTCTTCAGGTCTAACTTAAGTGTTGTGATGCATCAAATCCCATGTTAAATTTTTCAGCATGCTGTCTCTCAGTATTCAGTACTGTGCAACAACCCCATGTTAGACAAATAGGAAAGGACATTTACTAGAGACAGGCTTAACCTGTGAAATAATGTGACCTTTGTCTTTTTGTCCCCCCACAAAAATAATGTACTACAATTCCCAGAAAAGGAACAGCTTTTTTTTTTCTAATAACATGAGTGCAATTCTTTTGGTTTCTTATGTACGAAATCAACACTTTCATAAGGTATCTTAGCTGATGGGCTTAATGCAGGAAACAAAATTCTTTAGTTTCTTGAAAATTACAAATAACAGGAAGTAACAGAACTTAAAGCACAGGCTAAGTGATTATCAAACACCTGAAAGGTAGCATATATACAACTACAATCCATTGTCCAGACATGGGACATGAATGTAGTTCTCCATGATTTGGTTCTGTAGTACCCACTAGTCAGCATTGTGCCTACTTCTTTTGTCATTTTCAGTTAATCAAATAATCACTTTGTGATACATATCTCGAAGACTATCTCTCTTGTTTGGGAGAGATGGTCTCTCATACAGGGAGACAGCACCTAGGATAAGCTCACTTTGGAAGGAAACCCAGTTAAATGGGCACAAAAGGTGTTGCAGTGAGTTTCAGTAGCTACTGCAGTACAGACAGCTGGGTCATTAAGACTGTTACTGCTTCACAGCATAAAAAGCTTGCGAAACATAACATCCTCCAGAGATGAACTGTGGGATGCCTTCTCTTATTCCATTTGCTCCCTTCAGGAGGGCTGAGGACAAGACTTCTACTGACAGTTTTTTACTTTTGGTGGTCTTTCCATGCTTGCAGAGGTGAATAGGCTAAAAGAACACAAATTGCTCAAATTTTAGTCAGAGACTTGACTAGCTGCCAACCCCAGAATTGGTAAGGAATCAAAAGGTCCTAAATCACATTTTAGATGCAGGCTTTAAATCATTTGGACTTTACATTTAATAATAAACTACATGCTTTTTATTTTTGTATATGAAAATTCATCAAGTAACAACTCAAGCCAAACACTCGCTAAAACCAAATTATTCCCACTACTAGAAGTGCAGATTTTTTAACTGTATTAGAACAGAATTTGAACAAAAGCAGTCATAGCACTACTCCAAAATTGTAACTGGCAAATTTTAGAGACAAAAAATTGTCATTCTCAGATACCTGCTGTGAGACTCCTAATTCTGTATTTTTACTACCAAAATACTGTGCACTTTCAGAAGCAATGAGACTCCACAGGTTCCTCTGTGAATAAAGGTCAAAAGAACTTAAATAAGTCTTATTTAGGATAATCTCAGCTTTACAACTCTTGCTATTTTCCACTGTAAGGATGCAAAGTGCTAACGATTATGTCTGATGTATCTTGTTGGGACTTTGGGACCTGCATGACATAGGTTAAATAATATTTGGATATTTCATATTTTTCTTGGACTCACCTACACATTTGCCTTGGTGCTAGAATAAGGAGAAAATTAAAAAATATTTTAAGAGATCCCAGTTCTCAAACCATTTAACTTACAGTCCTGAATGTTTTCTCATTACTTGACTCTAGTAAAAGGAGGCCAACAAGGTTCATGCAGACATGGAATTAGGTCCCATATTTTATATCAGAAAGATTAACAGCCATCATAACCAGAGAAAGCAGATTCCTTTGCAATGCAACATGGATGGCTGAGACTACGGCAGTGGCATTGACCAAGATGTAAGGACATACATTTTTGCCTGCATGCTCACCCACTGGATCAACTGCTCAACCTCTGGATCAGCATCAAGTTGCCTGCATATTAAGCCCAGAACTTACAGCAGGATCTGCTTGTGCAGACTTCTATTCCTGTGTGGAATCTCATTAAGTTTGCCTGGACTGTGTGTTGCATAAGAGTTCAGTGCAAGATCAGGGCTTTGATTGCAAGCTCTTTGAAGCAACAGGGTTGTCTAATTGTATGTTTTATAAAGTGCTGTGAACATCTATAAAGCTATATAAAAGCATAATAAATAAAGTGACAACATATGCAATAAAAACGTAAGGCCAGTGGATGCAAGCACTCAGTAGAAAAACAGCAGTGTTGGGTGGAGTAACCAACTACCATATATGCAGCTACTGGAAACCAGACGGGTCATATCAGACAGCAACAGCAAAAATGCCTCTTCAGTAAAGCACACTTATACTAACATTTTGCCAGGTTTATGCTATTATCCTATACTACTATGCACTGGCTAATCCGTGTGCGCAATGTATCCCAGCTTCAGGCATATCAACCTTTTTTACTAGAGAAAATGTAACCAGTTAGGATTTCCTCCTGTATATACAATTCGCAAAGTGGCTGACAACGTTTGACTGTAGAGGGGACAGTTTATACCTATTTATCCAAGAAAATAGCTTCTTGTTGATAGTTTTACTACCACAATTTTACTACCACTACTACACATTTTGCACACAATGGAAGATTTAGCAAGCAGAATGAATCTGTTTATGATGACTGGGTTGAGAGTCTAAAATTCTTCTATAAAGATCTAGTCACAGCCTAGTAACATTTTTGTGAATACCCACCACTTGGCCCACTAGGTCAGATCCACTTCCCAAAGCTTTTCACAATGTCAGCAAATGCAAAAGAGTCAGCAAAGTTTGGAACACAATGATCTCTATATACAAGTAACAAATGTGTATGTTTCTCTTCACCTGAAACGGTATTTCAGCAAAGAATTCTTGGGAGCTGACAGAGTTACTTTAGTACCCAGATGAGGAAAATTCAACTGGCTCATGTAAGAAGGGAATGTTTGTTCTGTTTCTATTAGATATGAGACCAAGGGAGAGATTTGTATTTAGAATTTCCCAATGTATGGAAATACTATTTCAGGGTTTGGACTTTTTATTGCTAACCTGGACTTTTTATTGCTAACCTCTCAACATGTATACATTTCAAATCAGATTCTATAAAAAACTATCACTTAAATATTCAATGGAGAACAAGGAAACTTTTTCTACAGGTTTCTTTCCTTTATCTTGCAAGCCAGTGGCAAAATAGAGATAAACAAACTTGAGAGATTTTTCTTAAAAAGGATTTTCTTCTTTAAGACGAATTCATGTTTCAAAATCACATAAAAAAAAAAAATGGCAATACAGATCCCAAAATCTAGGTACAAATACGGAATCTCTTTTGAAACTAGCACCCTCTAAAATATGTTATTACTAAGGATAAGCATGTGCAACTATGTTATCATGCATCACAGACAAACAGGAAGAGTTTTTAAGGGTGAAAATTTGCTGCTGAGGACCAAAAGTCCACACACTAAGCATTTGAGGAACAGGACCATGGGGCTTTCTAAATTTTTGTTTGGTTGTTTGGCTGCTTGTCTGCTAAACTTTGGACCAGTCAGGTTCCGTGTCCTGAAAGCCCTATACCAGTTGGAGTGCATTAGCTGTAATGCTGGTGTATATCTTACAGCATAGTTTCATCCAAAAGGAATCCAGTTCATCTGCTCAAAAGATCACTTGCCAATGCATATTAAAGCAAGGTAAATAGGGACAACTGAGAGATTCTCTTTCAAAGAGCTCTCCTAAGCTGAGCGAAAACATGCAGGTAGATGCTGTGTGTGAATATTCTTTGGAAAACACATTGCAAGGTGGAGACTGGCAGAGCTCACTGGCCTACAGAACTGCTTCTAGTAGTCTGCAGGTCAATGCTGTCATTGTGGGGCCTTCTCATTAAAAAAACCAAAACAAAACAAAATAACAAAAGAAACCAAAAAAACAACCTAATAAATTGTATGAACAGAAAAGGATAACATTATTCCTTATTCCTTCCCTACAATACAGTTTTTTCCACATACCAATTGGTCTGGCTTCACCAACAGGTCTGCTATATAAATTAAAATGCAAAAAAGAGATAATCCAACCAACTACAAATCAAATAAATAGATCAGCTACATAATCCTTGTGTAAAGTTATGATCACATTATGGAAAATTAAGAAATCCTCTCTAAGTGATTCCTACACCAT
>JAOEHX010045655.1:0-18888 GCA_025448015.1 Bolborhynchus lineola
AGGAAGGACAGTGGTGGAGGAGGCAGGGAGGGAGCGAGGTGGGGATGAGAAGGGGCAAAGAAGAGAAAGGGGAGGGGGGTGTAAAGGGAAAGGGGAGGGGAGTGGAGGGTGCCTGGAGTTCAGATGCCCAAAGGGCTGAGATCCGAGCGCGCAAGGGCGCGGAGATGCGAAGGGTGGAGGGGCGGGGGATGTGCAGGGGCAGAGATGCGAGGAGCAGAGGTGGGGAAAGGCAGAGATGGGGAAAGGCAGAGATACGAAGGGGGCAGAGAGGCAAAGGGGAGGAATGTAAATGAGAGAGGTACAAAGGGGGAGGTGAAAAGGGAGGGATACAAAGGGGAGGGATGCAAAAGCAGAGTTGCAAAGAGGAGGAATGCTAAGGGAAGAGGTGGACGGAACGGAGAGTGCAAAGAGGCAAGATGGGAAAGAACAGAGATGAGAAGGGGTGAGGGTAGCTACTGCCGAACATCCTCCAGCCCCAGGGTGGGCACTGGTGGCACCCAGGGCTGCGGGAGGTGAAGGGGTGGCTCGTAGGTTGCCGGCAGTGCAAGGGTCCCACGGGAGCAGCTCTGCGCCCACAGCTCCTATTGGGAAGGAAAAGGCTGGGAAACCGAAGACATATGTGTGTGTTGAGAAGCTTGTAACCCTGGTCACCCACGAGGATGGATAAAACTTGCAAGCGGAGGAGGGCAGCTCTTCCCAGCAGCCTGCAACTGTTTCTCAAAACACATCTGGTGAGCAAGGTAAAAATGAAAAGCCAGGTCTCGATATACTTTGCTGTTTCCTCCTAGAAGTGGCTGAGGCAGCTTCGGGCTTATCCAGGTTTTTGGCAGATGGCTCTGAGACTGACCCTATCCCTGCATAAAAATTGCTGTGGAGCATCCCCAAGGACCCTGCACCACTCACAGCTCGAAACAGCTTCTTTCTATTTCAGTGTTCTTCTTTTCCCAAATCTGAGCTCACCGGGAATAAGAGAGTCAGGAATGAGCATGGGATGCTTAAAAACCTTTGCTAGAATAGGAATATCATGGAGACATGGTCCCAGTTAAATCTCTCCCTAGCTGCAATGGTTACAAGGAGTTTGACAGCATGGCCTGGCTGGTTCCTTTAATCTCACCCTCTGTCTGTCTCCGTCTGGGAGCAGAAGGTGCCTTTTTGTTCCGTGGTTGTGCTGTTTGGTATAGGGGGCTTCTCGTGCATGGCTGGTGTGCAAAATAAGGAATCATGAGTTAAATAATGCTGAGCCAACCTCATGACAGTGAGACAAGACTTCTGCTGTGACAAGTGTCTCCCTCTGGAGTAGTTTCATCAAACTCAGCTGCGTGCTGGAGAGTTTAACAAAGGTAATATTCATATTTCATGATGGCATGGTCCTACAGTGTATTTCCTCACAGCTTTATGCAAGAACAGCAAAGTTGGTTCTTGCTAAAACAGAAACAGATTTGGGTTTTTTTTAGTTCCTAACAAAAACTCCAGAGAGCTTTTCTCACTTGTTTGATATGTGCCATCTATTTCTTGAAGACCAACAAATTGCTTCCAAATTCCAGGAAAAAAGCTTAAAACACAATCCTGAAAAGAATTTTTCAAAGCAAATATCCTCTGGAAATCCCAACAGGCCAACAAGCTCAATGTTTGTTTAATGTTAACCACCAGGAAAAACTGCTTTTGCTTTGGAAACTGAAGGGTCTAAACTGCAGTACAGGTTTCAGAGCCTCATTCAGTAGTTTTTAAATACCTACATAATAACTAAAGAGGAAAACTAAAAATTGAGGCTGATGTTGACTTCAGGCAAAACCAGGTCAATCCTGGAGGTATTTTGTGCAACCCGGTGTACATGGACACCTTGGTACAAACCTCAGGTTTCTGCTGGGAAATGGTGCTTTGAGATGTTTTAAAACACATGGGGGTTCATGTGAAGAAAGAGGGAAGTGCTGCGAGTGATACAAGAGATGTTCTGTCCATCCAAGGTGGTCTCTCTACGGTCTCTCTAAGGGGAATGACTGGTTCCAAAGCCTGGCAGCTTCAGCAAGGTGAATGTCATGTTAGGTGTGGGCAGCAATATACAGGTGGGTTATTACTCCAGCACTGCTGCTGAGGAGATAGAGTCCAAGTAGCTGATGAGATGATTGTAATCATAGACTGGTTGATTTTGTCCTGGGAACCAAATTATTAGCTTATGTGAAATGCAATTGCTGTTTCTTCTGTGTATACATACAAGATTGATATCTTCTGGGTAGAAGAGTCTCATATTTAAACTTCACCTCTGTTTACTGCATGTTGCAAGTGAATGATGGTCAACTGTTCTCAAACCACTTTGGAAATACCTCATGCGGTCTGTTCTGCTATTTCTCACATTTTGGTGATTCCACCACATAACAGCTGGGAAGACCAGGGTGAGAAATGGAGACAAACAAGAAGCTCACACCTGGACATGGACATGCCTTTCCTTAATGCCACCTCTAATAGTCTACATTATACTGATTATATTTGACCAGAGTGTTTGAATCAGCAAGCCACCTCAGATAACATAGGAGCATTATATATGCTGGCACTGCCTGATGCTCTTCAGTTCACTTTTTGGTGGTGATCACCAGAGTGTGGAAGCAGTAATTAATGCTCTGTGGATTTCTCTGTCATTCTGCTAAGTGGGCTTATAGGCATTTTGAAGATACAGCAGGAGTCCATGGATCTTACTTCAGAGCTGAATGAGCTGCAAGGAGGTCTTGGCAATAACTCTGGAGCAGACGCTATAGGTAGGCACGTCTCCACACACTTCTCACTTGAAAGTGCCCAGTTCCCTTGTTCTGTTCCATTTATGTTTGCTGGTGCTGTGACCAGTGTCACTGTAAGGGTTTGGGGTGGCTCATCTCCTGTGTCCTCTTCCAGATGGCCCCAGCTGAAACCTCTCCCTGTTGGGAGGCCCTCCAGAAATTCATCGGTGTGGAACTTTCCCTTTCCATTGCAACAAGCTGGGCTGTTTGAGCTCATTACAACTTTCAGATCAGTATTTTAGCAAAGAATTAGAGCTGTCTACATTCAGATCACAGTGATCAATGTGATTTTGTTCCTAAATTTCTCTCCACAGAAGCACCATCAGTTTTCTTCTCTCTTCCTTCATCTCTGCAGTAGTGAAAAGTAGTGGGAGCATCTGAATCCTTTCCAGGAGTCCTTTCTCTTCCAGCTTTGAATAACAAGGAATTAGTGACACGAAATAAAGATTTAAAACCCCTCCCTGGAGACCCCATCCTTCAGATATGTGTTTGCTGTTTCTCAGCAGGGATCCACCGGCTGATCTGAGATGTTCTCCAGTGCAGTGTGAATACTTTAGTGCTGTGAACTCATCATGGGCCTGATTAGTGCTGTAGCCAAAACCAGCTAATCAGAGGAGCCAGTAGAGCCAATTACTGCTCAGGCTGCACTTTCAGCCACTCATGCATGTGCCACAGTTATTCATTCACTTCCTCAGTTTAGACAGTCTTATAGACTTTGAGACAGGCTTGTGGCTTTCCCAGGCAGGAGCTCTTCTTTCTCTTCCACTCATCTTTACAGATATTTAAACCAAAGGTTTCTCCCTCCAGGCCATGTCATTTTCTTTGCTGTTTCTGTGGTGATACAGGTGATTTAAGCCTTTTAACAAAACATAGCTCTGCTCTGCCTCTCTCTTTGCCTTTAAAGCATTGACAGAGTTGAGCATTAGTTCAGGTATCAAACGAGAGCACGGTGCTCACTCTGGCTGCCTTTCTAATGGATGTGGGTGATCTGAAACCTCAGCCCAGCTGTCTTTTATATATATCCACAGTGACTCTTTTGTAGTCCAGGGTACAAAATATCAAACCCAGATTTCTTTCCCACCCCTCTTTAAACTGGGTGACCTACAAATACGAATATTTGGCTGTGTTAGTGTCCCCAGAGGAAGAGATATTTTTGTTAGCTCCTTCTGTCTATGCTTCTCCAAGGTGAGTCTCTCTTCTCATGGTTTGACATTTGGTTCATCATATTTAACTATTTTTGTACCAATATCTGGGCTGGGTGATTCCTATTTTAAAACAATCATATTCCCTGGCCAAAGTTCCCTGTAGTTCTGTATGGTTCATTCTTTTGAAGAGTACTTATGACCATGAAGAAACAGGATCTGTCTTTGGGGATCAGCCAGGAGTACACTGCTGTCTCAAAGAGTTTGCAAAGATTTACTGGATGCACGGCAGTAAAAAGACTTTCTGTAATGCCATTTAGGATCTGAATGGAAAAGTGAGTAGAAGGATCAAAGAGTTAGTATGGATGGAGATCTTTTCCTACACCTTCATTGTATCTTTCTGCCCTTTCTTGGTTCCTTCAGCCTTTACCCATCCCCACTGTCCATCTTCCCCATTCTGCCCTCACTGTACCCACAGGGCCCTGCTCACCTCTCCCTCTGCCCTGTTTTCTGTCAAATCTCACCCATGTAAATGCAGTTTTATTTGGATATGGATGTATGTCCTATTAACTGTGTACTCCTACCAAAACTCCTGTCTCAGCCTGGCTCCCTGACACCTGGGGACATCTCACCCTTGTCTCAGACCCATCATGGCTGAAGGAGAAATGTCACTCTCATTCCAAATGACCCTTTTTCCCTTTCTCAATCACTGGTACTATCACCTCCTCTTATCCATCACTTGGGCTTACAACCTGGATGTCATCCTCACCATAGACTTTCCTCTGTGTAGACACTTCCCATGTAGCTACTCCCAGATGTGCCTTTCCTACCATTCACACAATGAAGATGCTGTGCAGGCTCTTTCCTCTCATGTCTTGAGTCCAACAGCATCTTTTCCTGGGCAAACCCAGCCTCAGCCTACCACTGCATACTCAACTTGTTGCTACACACAGTTTCTATAGCTCATCACTGCTGACCACATTCACTACCCAATTTTTCCCTGCGGCTACCCACACTCATCCCTTACTTCACTCCAGTCTCTTTCAGAATTGCTCTGAGGCAAGGACCTCCTTGGATCTGCATTTCTGCAGCATCTGGCTCTTGAGCCATGACTGCAGGTCCAAGAATAAGAATAGCAACAAACGTGCAAGCTGATTCCAGCCCAAGTCAGTGGAGGCCAGAAGCTGCTGCTCTCACAAGTCTGTTCATAAATCAATGCGAAATGTGCTGTCTGAGCATAGCTCCCAGTAGACACACATCTGCATAACACATACCACTGACACAACTGGTGATGGGAAAAATAGCTAAACACATCATTCCCACAGCTGTGGGGGAATGAATAAAGATGTCTAACTCCCTTGTCCCTGGGGTGAACCCTGGACCAGGTAAAGGCACTTCTTATAAATATGAGGTTTTAAAGGCAAAGGGATCAGTCGGAAAGTTTAATCTGACCACACTGCCTAGAAAATTTCACCCAGGGACTTCAAGATCATAACTGAATTTAGAAGCAGAAAGATGAAGAAAGACATCCAACCCTCAGTTTAAAATCTCAGATGGGGGAGAAGGAAGTTCATCTTTTGGTGAGCTGCTTCAATGCTAAAATCTGATGGTTTTTCCCATTCTGAATTTGCCTGCCTTCAGCTGCCAGCCATGGGGATCACGTTGGGCTGTTGTCTGCTATGTGAAAAATAAAAGAACCCTCTTATTAGAAATGCTCATCCAGTTTTGGCATTTATAATCCAACAACCAAGCACTCCCTTGAATAAACTGAATACGTTTTCTCTTGGTGGCAAGATGACCATGCTATCACTCACTGTTGTAGCTTGATTGCTCCAGATTTTCAACATCCTTTTCTCCTGCAGCGACCAGAGATGAGCTCCGGATTGCAGAGCTTGGTCTCCAAAAAGCCATGAAGAGGGCGGCACCACCACTTCTTTTTGTTTTTCTGCTCTTTTAGCCAAGAACCACATTTATTCTGGTGGCCAGCATCATTACACAAGTATGCAGCTGTTTTCACTGGTCACTTCTGAAGATGAATTGTATTGGCAAAGTACACTTCAATCGTAGCTCAATCAAGTGAAGGCAATTCTGGCCTGGTTTTGGGACACAACAATTATCCCTCCAGCATTCAGTCACTCACACTGGGTCTCTCCAGCTGCAGGATCACAAGGGAGCAATGATAAAAGGGATGCTGTATGTGTCCAAGTACTAATGCAGCAGTGATGCTGTAGGATTTTGGCTAATTGTCTAGAAACAAAAAGGTGGATATGTGAAATGTCATCTTTGCTTCAGCAGTTCAAGTTCTCTGGATTCATACCCTCTCCCTCCTATGTTTTCAAAGGGTTGAATCTGTTTTAACTTTTGAATCACAGCTGGAGGTAACATGCTTGACACTGTCTTCTAAAGTGAATTCAATGCTGCTGAATGATATCAGATTGTTGGGGCTGGTTTCTCTCTGAGCACCCAGCAGAAGAGCAGCAGGAGAAACCTGAGCGGGGAATAGGTTGCCTTTCAAAAGGACCAAGATGCTCCCATGCCAAAGCCCGCTCTATCTTTGCTGAGTGCAGAGGTGATGTGCAGCTAGACCTGGCAGAGGTAGGTCATCAGAGACAACATACCTGTGCAGCCTTTCAGTCCACAGGAATCACCTTTTCTTTCCTTCATCCCTCAAAACCCATCATCTGACCTCAAAGGATCTTGTATAGAGCCCATATGGCAATGAGAATCATGACTTTCATGGTATTATTACATGGTCTAGTGTGAGGTGCCCCTGCCCATGGCACAGGGTTGGAAGTGAATGATCTTAAGGTCCTTTCCAATGCAAACCATTCTCTGATTCTATGATTACTGACTGAGCAGGAATGGGTGTGTGCGTCCAGGAGGTTGCACAGCCCTGGCTTGGGATGGTCCCATCAGATCAACCTTTCTTCTTGCAGTCTGCCTGGTTAAAAAGCAAAGAGGAGAAAAGCATTTTATAACGAGTGACCTTGGCACCATGTAGAGTTAATGCAATTGAACTCACACTCTGCTCAGTTTTCACAACCGGGTTCTTACTTTGATGAGTTAATTCCTTTTGATGTCCCTTCTGTTACTCCCCTGCGCTCTCTGAGTCTAAAATAACCCAACTGTCCATCTTGCTTAGGGAATTACTGGAGTTTTAAGAGAACACAAAGTGCTCTCACATGAGGATTTGGGATTAAACCTCTCTTGTTTATGTTAAACATAACATCTTAATTCTTCCACTGCTGGAGGGCAAATGAGTCTCCATAACCCCAAAGAAACGTGCTTTTAAGCCCTCTAGCAAAGGTCAGTGTGATTTTTTTCTCATTGTGGATGTTCTTTCCAGTAAAATTGTCTCATGGTATATGACAGTTCTCTTACAAAACACCTTTATGCAATTTAAAGCATTTTAAATTACAGTGTTTTCCATTGTAGGACAACATATGCTTCATTTTCAGCACATTCTTTCACATCAGTGGAGTGACTTTTTTCCAGAGACATGGTAAGGAACACAACTGCTGCCATCCATGTCTCATCCAACACCCAAGGAGCTTTGGATTTGGAGGAGAGAATCCCATTGAAGCTGGAAGTTCCCTGAACTGGGTTTGGCTCCAGCCTCCTGGCTCTAGGGTGTATGTAGATGTGTACACAGATGTGCAAGCACATCTGAAGGGGGAGACTTGTGAAAAAGAGGGGAAAGGCAGCACAGATTACTGAGTGGTAGATTACTGTAGACTAATACAGTGGTGAGAAGTGCCCCTGGACCCCATGAAGTCCCACAGATGAAATGAATAGGAAATAACGTGAGGGCTGAGACAAACATAGGGATGGAGAGCCCAAAAGAAAGCTAGAAACAGTGGGGCAAAGGCAAAGGAAGTGGAAGGAAAAGCAAGAAAATACATAGGACAGGAGGGAATGGGCAGCAAAGGAAGCAGCTGGTCAAGGAAAATTTTAGTAAAGAAGGAGCAAATGAAGGAATTAAGAAGATAACATTGAACATCGTATAGTAAAACTACAGAAATAGGGATGAAAAAGGGAAAAAGGAGCAACTAGAATCCTGCCTGATTTTTCCTGTGGCCACTGACTGGATGTTTCCAGTGCAAACAGCATCACAGACACCTGCATTTCCCCACAGGAGCTGCCAGCCCTTCTGTAGCAAGTTTCTCTTTTTAGATGCTACTGAAACGGTGTCAAACCATCTAGACAAACCTCACTAAACGCCTAAAGGCCCTGCTCCGTTAACATGTGGGTTCTGTATGTTTCTGCCTTGAGTAGGTCTCGTTCTTTTCTGGTACCCTTTTGGATAGGGCTTTCCAGGTCTTTGACATAGTCTCTGTTCCCAGAGGAGCTGATAACATGAAAGCATGTCCCCCCGGCCCATTATGCAGGTTTATTTGGATTTAGAAACTGCCCTGAGCAACACTTAACCCAGTGAGTTAACCCAGGCATGTGGCCAAGGTAGTGAAATGGGCTCTGCTCCAGCTCCCTCACTGGAGATTGCACCTCCTCTCATGGCAATCTGCTGGCTTGCTGCTGAGCAAAACTGTCCTCCTCAGTCAGGGGAATTTCTTCCACCGGGAGCTGGGTTAACAATGCCACAAGGGATTTCATCACTGGTCATGAGGGCCATGCTGCTGACGGGTGACTCTTGGTCATTTACTCCTGCTTCTGACTTCCTTGTCAATGAGATGCTCCCATGTAGAACCATAGAACGGTTAGGGCTGGAAAGGACCTTAAGATCATCAGGTTCCAACCCCTCCTTGCCATGGGCAGTGACACCTCACACTAAACCAAGCCACCCAAGGCTCTGTCCAACCTGGCCTTCAACACTGCCAAGGATGGAGCATTTACCACTTCTTTGGGTAACCCATTCCAGCGCCTCACCACTCTCACAGTAGAGAACTTCTGCCTTATATCTAACCTGAACTTCTCCTGTTTAAGTTTAAACCCATCACCCCTTGTCCTATCACTACAATCTCTGATGAAGAGTCCCCTCCAGCATCCTTGTAGCCCCCTTCAGATACTGGAAGCTGCTCTGAGGTCTCCACGCAGCTTCTTTTCCAGGCTGAAGGAGACATATCATCAGCATTGCCAAGGAGGAAACAGCTCTAGCTCTGAACCTGCCTTTGCTAAGTGAAATGCATCTGTGCATCTTGCTGATAAGTCACTGGGAGAGGCTGACTACTATGCTGCTGTGCAGTAGGTCAGTTCATTGACATGCACAGCACCCAGCACAAGGCCACGTGTCAAGGACTGGAAGCTGTCCTCTGGCCACCACTTCAGGGTGGTGGACACATGTACCAAGCAGGTAGTACCAGAGCCAGTGAAGGCTATAAAATCTAGCAGCAGCAGCCGAAGCAAATGATTTGCTGGATTATATTGCCTGGGTTCTCCTTGGATTTAATTAAGTGTTTGGGCTGAAATATCACATTTTGAAAATTCATCTTGGGTAGATTTCTATGGAAAAGGGTTTCAATGGTTTCTTCACCAGGGAAAGCTAAAGAGTAATGTCTTGTTTTGCTTGTGTTGAAGACTGTTCCTATGAGTATGGTCAAGACCTTCATATATGGCTGAAAGGTGGGGATGAAGGAGGTTGACTGGAAGGATAAGATTTGGGGACCAAAGCAGCAAGCCGGTAGGTCACATAGGTGCCAGCTTCTTACTACATAATGTGATTGGAAATTCACATCCATTAATGTGAGTTCTGCCTCTCAAATGCTTAATGACTCAAGAACAGGGAACTTTAGGACATGTTCACACTAAGCAGTGATGATAAAATATAACTGCCTTCCAGGAGGGCACAGTGCAAACTGCTGCTCAGGGCTCACCACCCTGGCTTAGGAGACAGCAAGCATTCTTGTGCTACTGAAGATTTACTATTACTCATTTGTGTCTGTGTGCATGTAGCACTTGAGTGAGCAGGAAAGACCTTTTCTGCCCTTCCCATCTCAAATGCAATGGTAAGAAAAGAGTTGCCTTCTGCAGACATCCTGCTAAAGAGCCTGCTGTGCAGAACTTCAGCTGGGCTCAGGTACAGCCTGAGGTCTTGCAGGAGTCTGAAACACTTAGGAGCATGTAGGGGTGATAACATACCCACAGTGGGAAGGAGAATGTCTCTTTCACAGAGATGCATGTTAATCTCTAGCTCTGATTAAAAATATCCCAGCTGCTAGGAACAGCTGTGAAAGGTATTTTTTCCTTTGCTGCTTTCAAGTGTGAAGTGCTGCTCCTCTTCACCATCCCCTCTTGAAGGGGGAAGAAAAGTGTTGGATAAAAGTCTTGCTCCAGGGCAAGAAAAGATCCAAACAGCAGCTTTGCATAAATCTGTCACTTTGATTCCCCTGAGAACAACTGCAAACTTGAAAAATGGCTTGGTGAAGCAGGCACAGGTGTTAACTCCTCTTTATTTAATAGGTAAAAAACATGAGGAGAAAAAAGTTGCTGTGAACAGCCCCCTGCACACGATTTCTTTCACTCAGCTTTGTGCTTCGTTAGCTCTTCCAGTACTATTGCTGTGTCAATAAAGTCTTATTTCTAATCCAGAAAGGAAAAGGCAAAATAGTCCTGTATCAGTATCTGCTGCAAAATCCTACATTAACCACCCTTTGCTGCTTCTGCCTCTTTACTCCCTCCCTAGAATCTGTGAGGAGATTTTTCACTCTATCCCTCTCCCTTCTAATTGCTAATGAATTGAAGGTTTGCTGGCTTTGGCTCAGTGGCGGGAGGGCAGCCTCTGAGGATGCTCAGCGATGTCTTTCACCCCTGGGTCAGCTTTGTACCCTGCATTAAACTTGACTCTTTTACTTGAAACAAAGAAACACTGTTGTTACAAACATTTCTCAATCCATTCATTTCCATCCCCAAATGCTTTGGCAACAAGCAGCCAGACATTGCTGCAATGATCTTAGGTGGCTGTGGGGCTGGGATCACTTTTGGTGAGGCCCATCATTGGAGACGCCCTGATTACATCCCAGGAGGACTGACAGCACCAGGAAAGCCTGGATGCAAGGGCTGCCCTGAGATGGGTGCAAGGAAGGTGAGCCACCCACATCAGGGGCATGCAGGACCCCACAAACCGGTAGGGATATAGCACAGACAGCCCCCGCTCTGCCTGGGGCTCTGCTTGCCCCCAGCCACTCCATGCAGACCCTGGCTGGCTGCAGCTCCACACCCTTACCCTTGTCCCTTAATCGTTCATGCTCGCATTAAGCAGGAGGGGTTTCAGTTAAGGCTCCATTGTAAAGACAATTGCTTTTGCCACTGCAGTCCCAAGGGCTGTGTGTTTCTCAGGCAATCAGACCATTATCAGGCAGAGATAAGGTTTGCTGAATATCTCTTGTCTGACACACACTGATGCAGACATATATCTTCAATAGTGTAAGTTAAATGCTTTGAAGTCCTCTTTTTTTAGTCTCTGTTTGTTTGTTTTAAATTCAATGGTGAAACCACATTTGCAGTAAATACAGTGAAATAATTAGGATGCTGTTGGGCTCCACCAGCCATGTGTCTAAGCCTGGCAAGCTGCTTTTTCCAGGTTTGATGGACTTGGTGGCCACTTCTCTTCTGTGACTGTCTTGGGAGCACAACCTGATGGGACAGGAGAGGCCAATGGATTGCTCACCACTTCCTCATACTGAACCACCCCAGGACACACAGTGCTCAGCCTGGAGCCCCAGCACTCGCTCTGACATCCTGCCCACACCAGGACAGGAACACTGAATCACTGAAGCACAGAATGGTTGAGATTGGCAGGGACCACTGGAAGTCACCCAGTCTGCCTGCTCAAGCAGGATCACCTACAGCATTGGTTAAGATTGTGTTTAGGCAGCTCTTAAACTCTTCCAGGGAAGAAGACTCCACGACGTCTCTGGGCAACCTATTCCAGTGCTCAGCTGACCTCAAGGTAAGTAAGCTCATCCTCATGTTCAGGTGGAAAACAGCTTTAATCCTATTTAGCTATAACCTAACAGTATGTGGAAACCAGTTCACCCAGCAAGGCAGTTTTGCATTTCAGTGCTGTGCCACTTGTGTTGGAAGCCAAATTAATAAGAAGATTTGGCCAAGTTCTGCATAGTTTGAAACATGACTTTCGGCTCAGCTTCTGTCTGACAAAAGGCAAGATTTCGGGATCCCCACCAGCTGCCATTCCCATTCCAGCAGACAAGCCATGGGTGGCTTGCCTCCAGATTGAGGATACCTGTGGGTCTTGTGAGCTGTGGCAGGAGGGTTACATGGGGCTGGGTTTAAAGAGAGGAAATGTCAGAATTCATGACATTTTTGTAGCCTATGCAATTAACTGGTAATGACAGAGCTAGCATGAATTTCACCACCGCAGTGCATGGCTGTGCCTGGGGACATGCAGAAACTCAAGCTAATGTACAGCTCTGCCTGTCGCGTGGTGATTGATGGATCACACTAAATCATACCAAGAGTTGTGCTGGATTGTGCTTGGATAATCTACCAGCCTTCACTGAAATCAGCAGGAGGTTTTTAATGAGTTAGGTTGGCTGTTAAAACCCAACATTATTTGAGAACACCTCTGTTACATTCTGCCCCTGAGATACAAGAAATTTACTATGGACAAGTGCTATCATACATAGATATGATGAATACATGATATGATAAATCCTCCACAGTTCAGATCAGAGTTCAGATCTCTCTTTAGCAAAAGATCTTTTTCTATTCAATATCCAGAATTGCTAGAAGACAATTTCCTAAGAGGAGTCCTTACTTCTTAAATCACTTTCCTCTTGGTCCACTTTTCCTTAAAGGCATTTCAGAAAGTGAGGAGTCCTCCATGGATTGGAAATTGCAGAATGTTGCAATAGGAATGCACTGGAAGACAGTAAAACCAAGCTGGCCCGGTTGGGACTTGGAATCAGGACACCTGAGTGTAATTCCTTTTTCTGCCACTGACCTCCTGTGGCACTCTGGGCTTAAAATCCTTAAAAGCAAGAGTACCGTTGTATCCCAGATTCCCATGTGTAACTAGGGATTAACAGCATTTTCTTTGATCACAGTGGTGTGGTGAAGCAGAGATCCTGGAGTATCACAGTACTACAGTAATGAGGACTACATGAATAATGCTCACGATGTAGGAAAGACTATGAACAAAGAATTTATAACTAGCAAATCAAGGGAAAGAAATACAGCACTGAAGTGTTCAGAACTGCTAACTGTGTGTTTAAAGGCTTGGGAAAATGCCTAGAGCTGCAAGGAGGTGCCAGAGAAATTAATTATTATAATAAAACCTCTGGGAAGAGGTGGAAACGCTGGAATGATCAAATCATGTGTAATTACGAGGAATATTTTATGTCTTTTTGCTAACATAGAGCAGCAAGGAATGTGAGTGTTGCCTCCAGAAATGTTAGGGGCCAAGATGTCATTCTTTAAGAAAGAAAACAGATAAGAGCTGAAAGAGGAAAAAAAAAAGGGGGAGAAAGAAAATAAAAGCCAAACCTAACAAGTGCCTCGCAGGTCACGAAGCAGCCAGAGCTTTGAAAGGTGGCCAGGGGAAATCCCCTGGGAAGCTTCCCTCTACTCACGTAGGAGTTCCTCCTCCCTAACCTTCATTCAGTTATGTTCAATCATGTTACATGGTCTATTTTTTCACCCAGCCACACACCTCCAGTCTGCACACACCTGAGTGGACTATCAAGGACAAAAAAGCCTCTACTCTTCTGTTCTTTCCTCTGGCCCTCATATTCATTGCTGGAGCTTCTTTTCCACCCTCTGCTGGAGCCACTTTGATTTCAGAGGGTGATGGACAGAGCCCATGAGACCAGAAGTGCTTGCTGCAGTGCAGAGCCATGCAGTTGCTCCTTCACTGATATTTAAAAGCAATATTTGGCAAACTGCTCCTCATTGCAAAAACCCAAACTTGTTCATAAAATCACAGCCCTGATGGTAAGTTGGCAGCACAATTACTTAAATTCTCTGTACAGAAACTCCAGGTCATTGGTGACTGTGTAAGGCTGTCCTGTTTCAAGATGAATTAATTCCCTCTTGGGTTTTCCCTGGCTCTGCAGGGCTGTTCCTGGATTCACACATGCTGCCAGCTGCTGCACAGAGAGTCAGTGAGGAAAGACAGGGCTAGGAGAGGAGATACAGATGGGCCCTGTGCAGCAAAGCTTTTGTTGGCTTCTGAACATCACAATCTCTTCGTGCTGCAGCTCTTATTGTGCTGCAGGACATTGAAAGCCATGAAAATGGAGGCTTTGATCTTGCTCTGCTGTTTGGGAGAAAGGCTGCAAACTCCACCCTGCCGAAACCCAGCATTAGCTGAGCCTGCTGGAAACTCACTCTTACAGTCTTCATCCGAACTACAAACTGGGTCTACAACTGCAGCTTGTGTTTTCCCTTTAAAAGAAGCTTTGATACACAGTGGTGGGATTCCTTCACACCCCATTACAGAGGTTTTCTTGATTCTCTTATAGAAATGACATGTAATTCTTTTTCCTTATAGAAATGGCACACAGTTCTTAATGGAATAATTGCCTTGGTGCATTACATGGCTTGTCCACAACATAGCACCCAAAAGCACTGATGCAGTGAATGTCCAGCATTACCCCAGAGCACTGCCCTGGTGGATGCTCCCACCCCTTGGCAGTATTTAAACACCTTTCAATGAGGCTGGCTGCCTCCTCATACTACTTAGGATTCAGAGCACTTTTCCTAGACACTGCAGAAGGATCCCTGGAGACCCCATGAAAGAAAGAAAATCTTTACATTGCATTTTGTGTCTGTTGGCTCCACAGTGATATTATCATGTATCTCCTGGATTGCTGACATCTTGGCATTAATCCTCACTGGATTTCTTTGCTGGCTATATCCTAATGTCTCAGATATGATTTATGCCTTTACTGACAAGTCTATCAGTAGGCAGCTTATCCCATTAAAACATTACTACCCCTCAGAGAAGCCCCCTGTTCTCAATATTTATTAGTGAGTTTGATCTAGAAATTCCCAAACCTAGTCCTTTCAAAAAATACACCAACTTCCACCTGCAAACAGCAAAAGCCACTGGGGTGGTATGACAATCTGACTGCACCCCTTCCCAATGGTTTACTGGCAGTAAGAGACACTTCTGTTTAACCACTGTGTGATTTCACCAAGGGTGTAATAAGTTTATTGCAGTTTTTTCCACAGACAACAGTATTTCAGTGAGGGGATGCTGTGGAACTTCATATTCTAGTTTCAAGAGTATCCAAATGCCCTTTAGAAATGCCTCCAGCAGTGTGTTTATTGCCTTTCCTTTTTTCACTCCCTAAGTTAAAAGCTGCTCTTTGTCAGGGTGTTTTCTTCTTCATGCACTTTATATGATCAGCTCTCAATAAGTGCATCATTTAAGCTTTAGGATGAAACCTGGAAATAGCACTCAGGCCCCTGGAGAGTTCACTCCTACAAATGATGCTTTCAAACCATTCTGCCTGATTGCACCCTGATACTGAATGATTCAAGAGAAGAATCCTTGTTCACTTCTGATGCTCTTTTGGTAAGAGCAATGACAGCATAGCACAGAGAGGGAGCAGGCTGTTTGGTTTTTCTTATTTATTTATTTGGGTGGTTTTATCCCATTTTCCACCTCAGTCTGCACCTAATTCTCAGCTATGCTAGCTCAAACTAAGAAGCAACTGCTCTGATTTCAAGTGAGATGGGGTTTACTCAGCTGGCTACCTGCTTTGTTCAATTATTAATGTTGAAGCACTATTGATTTCACCTCCTTGAGTTTAGTCACAAACAAGTGCTGAAAAATGGAAATGGCAAGCAAAGGAACAAGGAGAAAACAGCATCTGCTTCCAACACAGTTCAGTCATCTGAAATCCAAGTGGCCCATGAATAATGTTAACCTGTGAAAAGTCATTCCCACAGAAGTTCTTTTTCCTTCTCAAATTCCTCTAGTTTTTTTCACTCAACATGTTCTTACTTTCCCAGTTCAAGGATGAGGTGTTTTGCATTAACAGCTTTGGGCAAATGGTACCTTTACATAAGCTGCCTGTACTCTAGGAAGCTGAGATTTGATACATAGATATTGCACTGAAATGCTTACAGGCAAAACAAGTTACAAAACCAAAGTAATGCATTAGCCCATCCCTTACTCTCAAACACGGTCTTCTCCCCTCAATCCCAAAATCTACTTTACTGGCTACAGTCTCAGGCAGTCCAAAATCTTAGATGACCACCTGCTTCCAAAGAATGAAGCAAATACCTCTTTAAGACATTTACCTTCATGAGCTCTCCCCACCACAGCCCTAAACCACCCACAGCTTAAATATCCCACACAAAATCCTCCAGGACCCTAAAGTACCCTCCAACACGGTCTCTGCTCTGGGCCACACTACTACTGCCCAAACCCACCATGTCCAGCTGAGACTTGAGCAGCAGCTGTGTTAAAGCCCAGCTTTAGCCTTGAGGAGGCCTTTTAAAGAGATCTGTACTAAATCCCCACCCAGAGCACAGCCTATAAACAAAAAGTTACCAGGTGAAGGAAAAACCTTTGCAGAAGTCAGAAGTGGTCATGTATAGATCAATAGGGTTTGACCACTGATAGCAGGGAGAACGCAGATCCGTTAGCAACGCACTGCAGAAAATACTGCAAGTAGGAGCAGTCGCTTAAACAGAAGCCCTGGTGGCAATGTGCCAGGTCTTAGTGATATTTGACCCTGGGCTTGATTCAGGTTTTGTCACAGGTCCCTTCCCCGGGGAACAGGTTTAACCAAAGCAAAGAGATCTGGGTATAAACTTCAGCATTTGAGCCTTACTCTGACACTGCCATGCTAATTAACACATAAGGTAAAAATAATATGTCAAACCAACAATATCTTACATGAATATCCAAATCCTTCAGCAAGACCAGGTCCCTAAAAATCATTACATTTCCTTCCCCTTCTGCATAAATAACCCCCTTTTAGCAGACTGAAACTATGATGTAATGCAATCAAACATAAACCTGACTTTTTTTTCTCTGCTGTGCACACAGTTGATGCCAAGTACCCCTTTCTCCTTTGTACCCTCTTGCTCAATGGCTAGCCAGAAGTATTGAGCAGTGAGGGAGGAAGGAAAGAGATAATAGACATGTCTGCAAGTGAAACAGTGAGCACCACAGGAGTGACCGCAAAGAATCTGCCTGGGGTCCAGTTCGGGTCTCCATCATGTCTTGGACAACTCTGGACACCTCAGGAGAGTTGAGCAAACAGAAGTAAACCTCCTGTACACTATGTTCACCAATGATCTACCCAAAGAAACTGGTATTTCTTTAGACAAGAAAGCAAGGGAACAAGTAAGTGAAGAAGAGGGGAGAAATAAAGCAAACATCAGCTTTAACCCAACCTATGGGTTAACAGGATCTTTTAATAGGTTGTTTCTCTGTTCTCACAGAACTCAGCATGTCTGGAAACACATTTTTTATAGCTGCCTTTCCATAACATCAGCTTGTTCTCATCTCTGTAACTAGCTTATTGCAGCTATGATAATAATTGATCAACTTATAAACCTGATTATAAAGTCTGCTCCCTCATCTGCTTTGTTCCTTGGCTGGCTCTCACTTTTGAAAGCAGCAGGGATTTAGAGTGGTGGCTGTCTGTGGCATCCATCCCCTCCCTTGCTTGCCATTAACAGGGAAGCACAGTCTGGCTCCAGTGGAGTGGCTGAGGATGTCTGGTTACAGAGCCTCCTGGAAGAGGTCCTAACTGAAAAGAGAATATCAACACTGTGGACGGAGTCAGAAAGGCTGGCAGAAGGGATAAAATGCTCATGGCCCTCCTTGTCTTATGTTCTAGCATCTCACAGTCTTCATGGGTCACACTTGTGAGATGCTGAATTGCACAGAAGTGGATGCCCTTCAAACAGCTCTCTGGTGCCTAGGGCACCTGAAGGCCAAAGACAGACAATATATTAAGTAGGAAATACCTGAGATATCTGTAGCATCCACAGGCTACCCCTTGAGAAATCCAGTCGGAATCACCCCTAGCAGGATTGACAGGTGGAAACAGGATTCAGCAAAGAATCTGACATGTGGGTATCAGTCTGCCTTTCATCAGGAAGCTGGACCTGGTTTCTGTGTGCACCAATGTTTCTCCCTTCAATATCCAGGTATATCCTTCTATGGAGAAAACAGATGGTTGCTGTTCTGCCTGGCTGTGATACAAAGAACTTACATGTTGGCAAAGCCACTTTTTATCTCATTGGAAATACTGACTTGGGTTGGGAATTCCAGATTGTAAGTATTGGGAAATTATGTTTTCTCAGTGAAGACAGCATCGGGACAAGAAAGGAACATTTTGCCATTTTTCTGCAGCACTCTGCTTCAGCCCTCACTGGGGAAACCATGGAGTTAGGTAGCTCAGGAGCCAAGCTCAGGGGTGAAAGGGAAATCCCATCTAAAGGCCCCATGCCATCATGGAAAACAAAGAGAAGACATTTGTTCTATGACACAATGCCAAGGCACCTCAACAAAGCAACTGAGGTAACTCATGCTATGCCATGAAGCTCTGCATAGCTGGAGTTAGGAAGCACTATTACAGCCACATTGTCATATACAAACCCTAAATTAAGACAGGGGAATGCACCATGCACACATGTACCTAAGAGAGATGAGCTACATGCCTAATGTCAACTGGCTTTGCAAGTAACAGGTACTTTAATTCCTTGTCTTTAAACTGGAGAGACATCAATTTGATAGGTGGACCACTCAGTGGATAAAGAACTGGCTGGATGGCTGCTCGCAAAGAGTTGTGCTCAATGGCTCAATGTCCAGCTGGAGACCAGTAACGAGTGGAATCCCTCAGGGATCGTTGTTGGGACTGGTCTTGTTCAACATCTTTGTCAGTGACACGGACAGTGGGATTGAGTGTGCCCTCAGCAAGTTTGCCGATGACACCAACCTGGGTGGTTCAGTCGATACGCTGGAGGGAAGGAATGCCATCCAGAGGGACCTTGGCATGCTTGTGAGGTGGGCTGATGCCAACCTGATGAAGTTT
>JAOEHX010045656.1:396-12735 GCA_025448015.1 Bolborhynchus lineola
AGGGCTACGCTTACTTCTTCTTCCTCCGGTGAGTCCCGCGATACGGGATATCTGGGGCGGGGGGGGTGGTATCCCGGCTCCAAGGATATCTCCGCACTCGGGAGGGTTCGCTCCATTCCGGTCCCCCCGCAGCGCTTCGCGCTTTCACACATAGTTTCATTGGGAAAAAAAGAGCCAATCCTTAACCTAATATTCCATCATTCAGAGAGCTGCTCTTGAGTAGCTCCTGGGTGCTGCTGCTGCTTTTGTTTTTTTTACGATGGGACTGGAGAGAGGCCAGCGCCTGTTTGCCGAAGTTTGACTTGGAACTTTAAAACCCATCCCCAAGTACTAACCCGATAGCTTCCTCTCGGCTCTCCCAAGCCCCAGGCAAATCCCAACGTCGGGTTCATCGAAAGAATAAGAGAACAAACCGCAATGTGGGAGCAGAGCCATCGCTGTGACCTTTCAGTCCAAGAGTGTTTGCGAAATGCTATTGAGTGGCTTGTTTTGAAATGCTTGGTATATTCTTGCACTGGGTGTGTAATGAATCACAACTTGGTGCTGCCGAGTCTAACTTAGTCTGTAGCAATAGCTTTAAACATGTCTTACAGAAGTTATTTATTGACATTACTGGTTATACAGCCCTTGATTAAGGAGAGACCTGGTTCATAACAGAGGTGCTCAGGACCTTGTTAGTGTAAATAAGTATTAAAGGGCAGAAATGTTAGGCTCAGAAGTCTTCATAGGTGTGAGGTTACTAAGTCTTAGCTTTTTTTCATCTATAGATAATTTCTGTAGTGTGAGGAGATGTTTGCTGTGCACCTCTTCAAGAGTTCCCATCCCTGGCAGTGTTCAAGGTCAGGTTAGACAGTGCTTGGAGTAACCTGGTCTAGTGAAAGGTGTCTCTACCCGTGGCAGGGGGTTGGAACTAGATAAGCTTTAAAGTCCCTTCCAACCCAAACTGTGATTCTATAATATGATTCTATGACTGTTTGAAGGAGTACTTAAACTCTGGGTTCAAGGGCAAAGTGATGGAAATTCAATAGGAACCATGGGCTACAACATAGATTTGCCTCATACATGGGGGTTCACTGATGCCTGCAGGGTGGTATGAGCCTAATTAAGTCTTTATTGCTGCTGCCTGATCCAGTCCTGTGTCTTGGCAACTGAGTTCCAGGAGAGCTGAGCACCACATGCCTGCTAAAAGTCCATCTGAATGACTTTGGTGGCACTTGTTGAGCCAGACTGAAGTATGAGGGGTGACTTTCATGTGAGAGGAACTGCTGCTCATCCTCGCCATGATCTGCCCATGCAATTTGTGTTTCAGAATGGATGAGAACTACATCCTCCTGCCACATGGAGTCAACTTCCAGGAGGCGATTTTCCCGGACACCATTGAGAACAGAAGGATGTTTGCCAGCCTTTTCCAGTTTTCTAACTGCTCACAGGCGCAGCATGTGTTGAGTTTCTCCAGTGACTGGGAGATTCAAGAGGACAACCGGGTAAGCGATGTATTTGCTCTCCAGTGATTGTTTTCCAAGTGGGCACAGGCATTCCTGTGTTGTTTGCAAACATACATATATGGATGCAGAGCAGCAGATCCCTGATTTTCCTGGTCTTTTGGTAATGCACTGTTGGGAGATGTTAAACTCTGCTTTCAAAGCTGACCTCTGTGTTAGCTCTTTAGCTTCCTGTGGACCTGAGCAAAGCTTGGCATCAATCTGTTCAAGAGTAATAGGCTGGAAACCATTACTGTTTGTAGTCCTGTCCTACTCTACCCAGGTCATTCCTGCGTTTGCTATCTCTAGACCCCATACTTTAGCTTCAGCTGAATTGTTCAGGAACAGAGCTTTGCTTTTGTACTTCTGTGTTCATCTCATATAGTGAGAGCAGTGCCTGGACCATGACAGACTATAAGGGATTATTCTTGCCTGCTTCCACATAGCATCTACTGAACTAATCACCCTAAGCTGTCTTTGTAGTGCTGCAGAAAAATAGACTCTCGAGGGCATGTTTTGTCTGCATGATGAGGGCAGGGTTTGTCTGACCAATGCCAGCAGTTACTTCTGAAGGAGCTGAATGAAATGCCTCTTTCTCCTCTCAAGGGAGGCCACAGCAAACCCTCTAGGCGATCCTCCCTTAACAGTACATTTCTAGTATGTCCAATGATGACCATTGTTAGTGGCTTCTGAGCCCCTTTATGGGGCTGTAGTGTATCTGATAAATGCAGGATTTTAATAAATACTCTGTGGGCAGAGAGGAGCAACCTGCAGTTATGTGTGTGCACGTTCTGAATGGGCATACGCATTTGCAGCAGTGGAACTTGGTGAGCTGGTTTAGTGCCAAACTTCGTTTTATAAGGCTGGGGGGTTCTACTGGTAGCCGAGAACATTTTAAGCATCCCTTTAGGTCAGGATGGACAAGACATGTGTCACCACTTGTGTCTTCTGTAGACCCATCCAAGGCACAGTATTTACGTATGGCAGCAGATGCACTAGTAGCTTGTTTGGGGGATGGATGGAGGGAGGTCAGTAGCTGGCTGAGCCCTTTCCTGTCAGCAGCTGCCTGACCACCAGCATACAAAGTCTGAGCTGCTGCATGGCTGTGTGGCCAGTGACAAAACCCACTACTTAGAATGCCCCATGAGAAAGTGTTTTCCCACTGCTGATGTTTTGGGAAGGGAGGAATGAACCATGATGTTTAAGTGTGTATTCAGGGACAGCAGCAGGAATTGATGTTTAAGAGAAAATGAATCATCCTACAATTAGATCACAGGGTAATAACCCTGGCTGGGCAAGACGGGGGAGGCGGAGAGCCCTGATTCCAGCCCTTCTTCCTCCCTGCCAGCCCGCAGGCTCTCTAGTGCCCAAACGAACATATTTGGCAAGTAAAGGTGCTGCCACTGCCAAATCCACTGATTTTGCTGTGGGGAAGCGAAGTGGAATTGGGGAATCACCAGATCCAACTCCCAGTGTTTGCTTATGATGCCTCTGTGCTGTTTATTTAGCTAGATGTAGGGGATCTTGATGGGTTGGTGCTCGCTTACACTAGCAGTTACCTTCTCCAGTTGGCTTTGATGGCAATCACCAGGCAGAAACCTCTAGGGTAAGTTGCAGCAACCAAATGCATGTGCATCAATGTTCATTTCAGCTGCTGTGCTCTTTGAACCCGTGCAGCTGTGAGCAGAGCAGGGGATTAGGGCTGCTGCTCACACAGACCAGGGCTGGGGGCTTTACATACGTCAACACCCTGCCATTGTGTGAATGAATTCAGCACAACTGATGGGCACTTTGTCTCCTCTTCATAATGGAAAGTAAAAGCTTCCTCTGCACCAGTTAAAAATAGTTCGGGCTGACTGTGCTCCCATTCAGCTCCTGCATCTGTGTTTGCACAGACAAGCGCCAGCTCCCGGCGCCTGTGTGGCCAGCCTGGGAAGGGGATGGCATTTCTGGCTGCCGTGGTACTTGGAATTTGTTCCTCAGCTCTTCTCAGTGCAGGTGCCCATGTCCAGGGTGCATTTTGCTCCACTCTTTGCCTTGTTGGTGACTTTCCCAATTGTCACTGCATCTGCCCACATCCCATCACAGGGTGATCAATTTCCATCTCCAAATGCACTTGGCTGAGCTGGGTCCAGAGCCAAAGCATGTGGAGTGCTCCAGCTTTGTGGCACACAAAGTAAGCATTGCTTGGAGCATTATTCTTGAAGCTCTTTGGGAAAGAGGCTCTTTGGGAACCCAAGGGGGACTTCTGAGATAGTGTCAAGATGTGGAGAGCATGGATAGAGAGGCAAGGGCTTCAGATGAAGCTCATTCTGCTGTGTACAGATGTTAAACTGCTAGTTAAAACCCATCACAGATGTTTTGTGCAATCAGAGGGGAGAGATGAGGACACTGAGATCCTCAAAGCAGAAGGCAGCTGAGGCAAAGATCTGGTTCCAGGACTTAGTAGGTAAGGTCCTTCCTCTAGATCTTGGCACTGCTCTGTGCAGGGACATCTTACAGAGTGCCCAAGTAGGTCTGGAGTAAAGGAGTGATGAAATCTCCTGTTTACAGCTGTATCCTGTACTCTGAAAGACTGCATCCCTGTCTTTGCTTATGGCCCTGTGCCCTACTCGGTATATTTCTGGGATGAACATTTCAAGGGAGAATTTGGTGCTGAAAGCATTTGCAGTTGCAATGAATGATCTGTGTTTGTAGATCTGGGGTGCTCAGCCAGAAGGTGAGAGGGCCCAATCACAGGTGAATGTCTTTTGCCTCATGTAATGCTACTCCCAGCAAGAGGTCCCTTCTGTAGGGTGGTCCTGAGCCATCCATGGCATGGGGGATGCAAAGATGACCACTGACACACTGTCCTCCTGCTTGCCCTCTTCTCTGTGCAGTGCTCCTTGCATGCAGGCAGACTTATCTGGGCTGTCCCAATGGATGAAATAAGGAAAAGCCTGCCAGCTCCTTCTCCTCCTCTCAGCCACTGTCTGATGATGCTAAAGAGATGTGCAGGGACTTCTTGGGTACAAACTTAAACAGGGGAGGTTTAGGTTAGATATAAGGAAGTAGTTCTTTACTGTGAGTGTTGAGAGACTGGAACAGGCTGCCCAGGTTGGACAGAGCCTTGTGTGACATGGTCTAGTGTGAAGCATCTCTGCCTGTGGCAGAGGAGGTGCAAGTGGATGATCTAAAGGTCCTTTCCAACCCAAACCATTCTATGATTCTATGACACACTGGGACATGCTTCCTGCCTTTTCCATCATGGAAAAACCCTTTTAGTTTTTGGAAAGCCCCATGGTGCATAGTGAATGGAGGCCAGACCCAAGGCACATCTCACTGGGGATATATGTTCCTCGTCCTGGACTTGCTGCTGTTGCTGCGAGCTAATTCCATCTGTGTTTTTAAACCCCTTCCAGTCTGGGCTGAGGGCCAGATGCTGCTTTCCATAGTTTCCCAATAACCCCACAGTCTCATAAATCCACTCAGGTGCTTGTTCTGGCCACTCTGGAGAGCAGCAGTAGCTCCAGCAGCTTTGGCATTCATTTCTTTAGGCACTTGCATTTTGGTTTCCACATTTCCAGAGCCAGTAATAAATTGGGCTCTGTCTTGGTGTTTCTCACAGCCCCTTAGTGATATTTGCAGGCCACGTGCTTTACTCCAGGTCACTGACACAGCAGTTTCCACAAGGTTGTTGCTAAAGCCCCAAGTTCCCACCAGGTTTGGGACTGGAGCTGGGTTTGTAAAGTGCGAGGGGCCCCTCCTTGCAGCACACTGCAGGTATCTAGGTTCCAGGTTTGGCTCAGTCCCAGAGCTGATGTTGGTGGAGATAACAACACAGGGACACTTCCTTTTGCCTTTGGAATTACAGTTTTAGGCTATTCTTCCTACCCTCAGCATCTGGGAGAAATGCAGTATTCACCTATCCAAGGAATCTCGCAGTCACAGCAGTTACTTTCAATAGGGTGTTTTTATTAGCGAAAGGAGCGATCAAGAAGTAATGAAAACCTAACTAAAATTCTTAAAAGCTCCATGTTTTTGTCCGTGTCTCGTGTTGACATTTTCTTGCTCAGAACGATTCCGAGGGGTCAGACTTTTTGGTGGTAGAGATGAGCATTTGATCATGCAGCCAACATCCTCCTCTAAGGATGAGAGGGGGAATGGAAAAATCCTGAAGGCCGGAGAGCATCTCTTTGTGCCAATACCTCTTTCTCATGACAACTTTTTCTTACGGCTAAGTGATAAATGCCACTTTTTCATATGCAGGGGGTTTATTTATACTTGCACAAACTGGGAAGTGGGAATTGTCCTTGCAGTTTCCTCCTCTCATGGTGCCTCCTGCTAAGTCTGGGGATGATGCAGTGGATTGAGATTGAAATCTTGCTCCTCTGCAGAGTTTTACCATTTTAGTGCAAATCTAAAGGCTCCTCCTTGGCCTTCTGCAGAGTTGTGTGGTCTCATAAAGACCTTGTTGCCTTGTTTGCACAGGAGAGATTACACTAAAGTAACCGAGGTCTGGTGATAATAAGGTCTATAGAAATGTCAAAGATTGCTGGTAGTTATTTATTATTCACCGAGGCTTTAACTCTGGTTTTGTCAACATGTTGATAGGGAAATGTGGTGGTTTTGCCTTCCCTTTTATTCAGGTAGGAGATTTGCAAAGTGACCCTCTGTGAATGATAACAAGGGAATAACAGCAGCATGTCAAACCGATCATAAGCAACTGTGGGAGCACCAGTGCTGTGATAAAGCCTATGGAAAGTAAAGAGTCAAATAACTTTAATAAAGCTCAAGGAGATTGCAGAGGAAAATTACTTCTTATATTAAGCCTCTTTCCTTGCATTGCCCTTTCTCTCAAGCATCAGAGCCACAGCTACGCTGTTACTTCAATTGATTTAGATGAATGGACTTGCCTTCTGAGGTACCTCCAGAGATTTATCTGGGTAATAATAAAGATCTTATGAGAGTAATCAGTGTCCCAAATAAAAATCAAGGTAATTAGTGTGCCAGCAGGGCAGTCTACCAATACCTGCTTAGCATCTTTGGGCCTGGGTCTTCTCCAGTGGTATTTTGCTCTAACCTGTTAACCTGATTAGGACACCTGCAAGGCTTTGGAGCAGCTGAGAAGGGAACCGGATAAGAAAAAGAAATGTAATTGCATAAATGGCTTTGCCATTATTATGCAAAGCAAGAATTATATTAAATGGCATTCTTCTTCTGTGAAAGTAGAGGAAACAGTTTCAGAACTGTTTGCACTTTAACAGTGGCTGTGTGGATGAACTGGGAGCCAGTGGGTTGGGTCATTCTCTGAACCCACTGATGGGCAGCAGCACATTTGCTCAGCAATGGTTCGTGATGCTCTCAGCTGGGTGGATGTACCCGGTCTCATTCAGCAACACTTCACAGGTCCCTGAGGGCTTAAATCACAGAGAAATAGCTGCTTCCACAAAAGCTTTTTGGGCTACCAGAGAAGGGCTTGCTCACTTGATATTTACTATGGGGACCTGTTTTGATCCATTTCCCCAGACAACATGCCCCTAGAGAGGGGAACATACGAAAGTTGGGGAAGTTGTCATTATTTCCTGACCACCCTGATTTTGAGTCTAGATAGTGATTAAATAGTATCCTGGCTAGATACCTGCCTGTGGCATCTCTGGAGAGATCCTGAGCTGTGCTTGGATGGAGGGGCCAGAGCTCTTCCTGCTGTGGCTGAGATGGACATCTGATGATCCATCTGGTCATCAGGTGATGCTGAAGGTGACTACTATATGAATTATGCAAAGCCTGGCCACAAGTTAAAAAAACTGATGACTGTGATGGATTTCAGCTGTGATTTCATCCATGGCATCCACTGAGATGAATGAAAAAGCAATTTGCTTTTTCTCTTTTTAAAGTTAAGAATTTACTGCTGTTGAGCAGGTTGTTCGGTGCTCCAAGTGCTGGGAGATGAATTGCAGGACTGGAAAACACTACAGTCCGGAACCAGCAATTTTAGGATAAAGATTGGTCAGGAAATGAGCAGGCAGCAGCCTGGCTTGGTTAAGACAGTTTTGTTTAATTCCCATGTAGTGGTCTTTTGTGTTTGCTTGTGGCATAAGCCGCATAAAGAATCCTCCCTTCTCTGATCCTAAGTCACTAAGGAAATAGAAAATATCCTCAGTTCAAAACAGTGCTACGTGGCAAGGGCAGGGCAGAAAGATCTCAAAAAAGATGAAAGTAAGGTCCGATATTTAAATGATTGAAAATTTTCTTTTACATTCAGTTTTTGCCCTTTATTTGCCATTTATTACAAGAGTTGTTGGCCTGTTAACATAACACAAAATGTGCCTCGCTTCTGGGTTGTTTTAACAGTGATTTATAGCGCTGTTGTTTTCCTCCCAGGAACCCACACAGAGTGTACCCCCTCCCTATTGTCTGTGTTTAATTTGAATACATGTAATCAATATCAGATGAAATGGAGAACTGTTGACAAGTGTCTGGGATGAGGGGAGATCACGAGACAGTTGATATGTTTGGGTAACATCCCCCAGACTCTTTTGGCATGGAAATGGCATTGACTCATTTCTAAATCTTCCCACCCAGGCTGTGGTAGAGGACTCTTAGAGGTCTGATTGGCATCTCCCTATCAGTTTTCTGTCCTCCCGCGTGCATACAGGATGCTAAAATACAGAATAAAAGATGACAAATAAGTATGTGATAGTCTTATCCACAGGATGTTTCCATTGCGTATGATCTGTATCATATTTATAACATCCAGAAGGTGTTCTGAGCACTTCCTAGGAGGAAAAAAGAGGGAATTCCTCTGGTTTTAGCTGTGTCTCTTAGAGGCACCTTATCTCTGTACTGGGAGGCAGGTTGGCTGACCGCCATGTACAGTACAGATGGGTGACCTGAGGTAGCATAGGTGCCTGGAATTTGGCATTGATTGCAAACAGTCTGAATTTAGGGTTGAATCAGGACCTTTTCCACACTCATCTGAACTCTTTTCCTCACTAGCGGCTGTGGCTGGTGCAGAATTGCTGAGGTGAGGCCTCCACTTAGCACTGTCCTGGTACCAACATGGGTGCAGGATGAGGTGAAGGGAGTCCCAGCTCCTGATGAATGAGTCTGGACCAACTTGCTCCCTGTCAAGCAATGCAGATTACTCCAGAGCACAGCTCTCTCTATGTCTCAGGCACATCCAAGTACATTATATCCTTAAAAATATCCGGTTTTCAGCCTGCTGAGCAAGGAAATGCCTAGACACCCATGGGTATGTGTGTACGTACATGGCTGCCTCCTCTGAAGGGCAAAGCAGAAATCCTTCCAGGAATTGGCAATGAACGAAGACCTGCAGGGCTCCCAGCTGCTTTTAATTATCCAGAGCCACACTTTAAAGAAGTTCTGCCAAACGCACTTAATCAGTCTGGATTTCATGGCATGAAGCTATCTGCTGCTGTACATGAACTTGGTGGTGAGCAGGCATCTGACCCCAGCTCCATGACACCTTTTCAAGCTCTGTGTTTGGCTTCTTCCACTGCCACAGGAGTAGGAAACTGCTGGTGGCCACAGAGGCAGTTGGTGGTCAGGGGCTGAGCTCTGCACATATTGAGAGACACAAAGATGGGGCTGAAGGGCTGCTGTTGTCCTTCCTGTGTTTCAAAGCCAAGGCTTCCTGGAGGAGTGCTGGACCCTTGAGGTTTCCAGCCCAGTGGTGGTTGAAAGAGGTGGTGGTGCTGCCGGGCACAGATCCTGCTGCAGTGGTTGCCTAGCTGGACAGAGATTTATTTGAAAATCCCAACCACTGACTTAGGCAAGGGCCAAGGCACTGTGTTTCCCAGTCGTGCTGGAAAGATGTGCCTACATGGCTGGGGCTAACTCTGCAGTGTGCAACACAAGTAGGATGTTGCTGCTGTTGTCTCAGGGTAGTTAGGAGATACAGAACTTTCATAGAGCTGGTTGCATTCTGTCTGTGTTAGCCACTGAAGTGGCCAAGGTGGGAGATATATCCCTTTAGGGAGAGCAGTGAAAAGTTTAAAGCTACCCCCTATAGCATCTGTATGTGAAGGTGGGCTGGGAATTGCAGCACTGTAATGAGAGGTGGACTTCTCTTCCATACTATCCAGAGATGACACTGTCATGGGAAACAGCAACAAGAAGACATGAGGAAGCAAACTGCAGTCCCTTGTCTCCTTCCTTGTGTAAGAGTGTTTTGATGCACTGGAACATTTTGCCCGAAGAAGTGATAAATGCTCCATCTCTGGCAGTGCTCAACTGATCCATGACAGAGGAGTTGGAACTGAATGATCTTAAAGTCTTTTCCAACTCTAACTATTCTATGATTCCTCTGCTTTTCTGCCCTGCCTTCCCACTTATGGCCTCTCCAGTGTGGGGCAGGGAGAGAGGACATCCTGGCACACACAGTCCGCAAAGGGCGAAAGCATTGGCTAGCAACAGGAGGCAGCTGGCTGTGACCTGGGCAGTTACTGGAGCAGGGAAATGAAGTGGTGCAGGGCAAAATGTGCTTGAAACTGCTTGTGTCCACAGCCAAATCACCCTCCTTGAAACAGCTCCCTCTACTCAAGGTGCTCTCGCAGGTAACTGAGACGTGGCCTCCAAGGAGAAGAGTTGAGGCTGGTGTTCTTGTAAGGTGGATGATTTATCTCACTAACCCAAGGAAAAACAAAACTTGCAGCCCAAAGAAGCGGATAATGGGTGTTTTCTAATCCAGTCGTGCTTATTATTCATATTTGTCCTACCATTTTCAACCTCAAGAGTAGAGATATTGACCTAGCCTGAGAGCTGCTGGGAGATGCTCAAATATGACTCCTGGCACGCGTCTGTCAATGTGTGAGTCTGTAGAAGTATTAGGTGTTTCTGTGTGTGCAAATCCATGCTTTTTATTGATCAGCAGTTGGGAAGGATGATTCATGTGGACCAGCAGTCCTGAGCCAGGATCTGTCCTTGATGCACATGCTGCTTCTATAGGGACCGTGAGCAGGTCTGGTCTTTGGTTTCTTTGCTGGCCCAAATCAACCCTGAATCAAGGGAAAAGTGTTTTCTTTCCACTTCTCTCTGTGTCCTGACCCACCTGTGAGATGGATACAGAAAAAGATGGAGCAAAGGGTTTATTAAAATCAGCAGCCACCACAATCCATCTGGCAGCTGGCAGACAGGACACCTGTAATGCTGCCTGTAACTGAATCAGCACTGCTGCTTGACAGGAGATGAGATCTTTCAATGTGGGACATATTTTCTCCCAGCCCATGCATTTTGATGTTTATTTTTGCAAACAGGAAGCCAAGTTGGCTCTGAGGCAGTGGTAGTTCAAATCCCTAATGGAAGCTGCAGACGGAGCCTCTTAAAGCCTGTCCTGCCTCTGCCAGCCAAGCGCCTTTCCAAATTCCCCTAGAGAAGTGTCCTTGCCCCATTGCACTTGGCCAGGAGCAGCCATGCACTGCCAGGCTTGGCTTTGCCACCAGCCCTTGAAGCATGCAGCCCCTCCAGCATCTAATGCGAAGTGACAAACCAGAGCATCCGGTTTGGAGGAAGCTGGAGTGAATGGCTTTGATGTGACCAACTGCAATTGGTTGCTGCTGAAATCATTGCAGGTGCCTCTGGCAGCTGAGGCAGTGGCTGCCTCCTTTTGCTGTCCCACTTTGCTGGTTTATGTTGGAAGGATGCTGCTACAGCTGTTAGTCCAGTTATCTGTAAAGTGAGTGATGGTAGGGGAAAAATTTACTGAGGGAAAAGCAAGTTTCCATGACACTGTATAATGCGAAGGGGAAATAATATAGCAAGAAGGACAGGTCTGAGTTTCTGCCCAAGAAACTTAAGAGCAAGCAAGCAAAAAAGTATCTCATGAGACTTACATACTGTTGTCCTCAAAGCGACTCGTCTTTATTACCATGCAGGGGTAGCAGGAGAGCTATTCCCATTCTGCAGATGGTAAAAGGAAGGCAGTATGTTAGGCTCTGTATCCCAGCCAGTGGAGACAATTCTCTTTGACCCAGGATTTATCCCCTCTAGGATTAGAAACAACTCCCTGAACATGTTTTCTGTCTGTAAACTCATTTGTCTATATCCTGTGCCCTTCCCTTTCTCTCTCTGTGACTTTCAGCCCTGTTTTACAGGCATTGCTGTACTTTGAGTGAGAAGATGTGTTCAGATGTGTGAAGCACATGAGCAGCTGGGGTTTGGTTGTTTACTCAAACCAAAATGTGGTGGTGGTATGAAAGCTGGCTTCCTTCTTCAGGTGGATGGTGACATATGTCCTCCTTAGTGCCTCAAAATGAGTTTATCACCTCTATTTGTCTTCACTTTATACCAATTTCAGAGCACATTCATTTGTTTGGCTTGCTTTTTGTCTTTCCAGGGCTTTTAGACAGGGATTGAGTACAATTCTGTTCTTCTGGATGCTTTTGGTTATATATTTTATTGTAGAAAAAAATCAGTCAGTTGCTTAACTGGATGGTTGTTGGGGAAAGAAAGGAAGGAAAGTCAAAGTAGAGGAACAGCTTGTACTGACATTGGCTTAGGATAGGAGTAGAAATTCAGATGCTCTAAGTCGCCATTTCATTACATGGGGAAAGAACTCTTATTTAGAGTCTTTGAAGCATGAACCCAGCAGCCACATCCACTTGAGATCCTCAATTTTAACAGGAAAGCTCTTTTCCTCCTTGAAAGCATCATTTTTGGATATGGAAGAGGAGGGATAATGAGGAAGTGGGTTAGCTGGGGGACCTCTGCCAAATGCCAGCCCATGCTTTAAAGGAGCTCCGAGATCTCAGATGGGTGGGAGAGAGTTTATTCATGGTCTATGTCGTGGTTTAGGCTGTAAATCAGCCACGCAGTTTGCTACATGGAGAATCAAAAGAATGCCAACTCCCACAGGTTG